>JAVDPK010000671.1:583413-633139 GCA_034780415.1 Cichlasoma orientale
CGGGCTCCCTGAGGGGACCTTTAGTGGAGTTCAGCCTCAATCCATGATTGGTAGAAAGAACACACCCAACCTCCACAAGGATTCAAATTCTCATCAGGAAGACAGTCAGGAATAGATGGCTTGGATAGACAGGTAGAGAGAAAGACAGAAAGGAGGCCAAGACATACCACCCCACTTATGGCTCGCCACACCCTCATCAGCTGGCAGGTGGATAAGGAGGGAATGATGAAGGAGAGATGAACAGAAGAGAGGAGGAGAAAAAAAATTAAAGGACAGAGTTGGCTTTCATAAGACAAACCCCCACCCCGTCATTGACTGACATCTTGTCACTGTGATGTCTTCTTCCCGTCTCTGTCACAGTCCGCAGACACATGAACACACAAAATGAATCAGCGCCGGCATAGGCTTATGACTCACTGTCATCTTTTCAGCATGTCACCTTTCATCACCACTGCATAACATTTCACACATAGAAACATGTACACACAAACGCACACGCGAATGCACTCACACAGACATAGCGCAATACAGGAGATATTTGATCAAATGATGGAGAACGCTCACATCACAAATCGAATGGTAACAGCATCCCGGTCCTCCCCTGGTTTCAAGGCCCGCTCGTCGACCCGGGATCACAGGGCCCGTTTGAGACGAGCCAGTGCTACGTGGAATCGATAATAGGTGTGGTAATTGCCACACAATTTCTGTCTTGCTCTTGCTTCATGCAAGGCAGCTGCAGGTTTTGGAGTCAGGCGCCCCAGTAGCTAACCACTAACTACACAAAGTCGGGGCTTAATGGTAAACATCTGGCTCTCACAGGATCCAAAAGCTGACTGGTGTAGACGTTAGCTCAGGTGAATGACATTTTATAGAAACTTTTCATTTTTGCAGAGATTTTGACTTCATTTGTCTGGTTTGTGTGGCTGATGGTGGTCTTTATCAGTCAGAGAGGCTGAATACTCACCCTCTAAAAAAAAGGAAGGCTATTGCCTTGTATGCATTTTCTCTGTACTTGACTATTTATGCTTTAAATTATTTATAAAGTTCTAGGTCAGCTGGTTAATATACAGTGGCAAAATGATATGATGCTGATTCACACGATCAAAGATTCCCTGCATAGCATTTTAATAGGCCACCATCTCTTATTTAAAACTAATGGCGCTTGCGCACAGCCTGAGGTATGGTTATAGCAATATTTTTTTTTCCAACTGGCATCAGATCTAGTAGAATATGCTTCCGTGACAACCTGTACAGACTGAAGGCTGCTGTAAACCGTCCGATTTAACTGCAGGTTTGCGTCTCCGTCCCCAGAACCTCCTTTATCTCAAGAGTCTCCAACCAAAGTTGCTCTTTGCTCATCTCACAACTTAGTGCAGCCCCTTATTTCACTTCCTGTCCAGGTTGCGTCCTTTTGCTTCACCTTAGAGCAGCAGTGTTCCAAAGTGGGTCGGAGGGTGTGTGTGTCTGTCTACGTATGCGTGCAACACAGCACATGGGGGTGTGTGGTGAAGTACCACCACTTTAGTGGAGGTCACCATGTCCTCCTCCTCTCATCCACCCATCTTGTGGCCAACTCAGGCCCATTAAGAGCCATTAGTGTGTGTGCTACTTTGCCATCATAATGCATAAATCTTTTTCTCTCATTTTTCCCTCTCTCCCTTCATCCCTTTCTACTTCTGGGAAACAGTAATTAGAGATGAAGGAAAGGTTACAGTGAGCAATAGAACGTCTAAGGTAGTTGTCTATGAGCGAGTGCATTGCACCATGTTGCATATCTCCATTGTCAGTTGCATTCAAATTAGTTGGCATAGAAAATCTTGTCTATTCATTTACTCGCATACATGCAGACGCAAGTGCATACAGGCACACAGTGACCTGGCACAAACACAGACGCAAAAATCTATTACAATTCGGGAGACATTAATGAGCTCAGCGCTATCAAAACGTCCTCGCACTCAGGTGTCTGTTATCGGTTTTCATCAATGGTCACAGATTGAATTGGGGGAAAAAATAACAAATTCAGCACAGTGACCTCATTGCAGCCATTTGAGGTATGCACCTAGCCTTTGTGTGCAACAAAGCGACGAGGAGATTTCCAGTTTGGAAAACAGTGGTTCCGTAAAATAAAGAGTAATATCTTCTTTAAAATTCCGGTTTTGCATGTAGTGTGTTAACCTAACCTTAAAGTTATCTTTTGTGTGTGTGTTTTCATCATGAGCGTGTACACTGCTTAAGGATGTGACAATGAGAGGATTTCAAGTTTTCTCATGAAGGTATCTACTTTTCAGAGCTGTGACTCCAGTGTGGTACTTGTTTTGCTCCAACAGCCCCTGCCACTTCATTAGTTACACACTTTTTCTTTTGCGTACGTCCATATATACATATGTGAGCTTGTTTATGGCTAGCAGAAGTGCATGCTTTGTGCATGCTTGTGCTGGACTGCTGATTTCAAGCAGATAATACTAGTCAGTAAAAATGTGCCTCCACATACACCTACGCATGCACACATCCACACACGCACACACCGGGCAGATTAGCAGGCTTTGAGCGGCACTGTTATGTATTAGTGGTGGTACTTGGTCTTAGTAGTGCTCTTTGATAAGGTACATCTTTATTAAATTCTCCAACTGAAAGATTGCCAGTCAGAGGAAAAGGAATATGTTAATAGGTAAAGACCATTCAAGTCTGCAAACCCACCTCACCATGCCCCTCCATCTGCAATCCCCCACCTTCCTCCACCCTCTATCTCGCCATCCCTTCATCTAACAGGAGCCACAGTGGCAACAGACAAAGAAGTGAGGTTGCTGGGAGAGCGGGAGAGAAATGGAGAGAGAAGGAAGCAGGAAAAGAGGAAGGTAAGGGAAGTAAAAATGTGTCGCCTTCAACCGAGCAGAAAAACGGGGTCTGCATGAGTTGTGAGAGAGGTGAAATAGCTTTTTCTTTTCATTTTACACGCCTTCCCTTTTCGGCGCAACCCTCACCCTTTACCCCTCGCCCCCTATTACACACATTCAAACACACACACACATGCACCCATTCTCCCAGCTCTCATTTTGTGACTGTCAGGAGAGGCACAGCGTGTTTGTGTCTCAGTCCTCGAGCTCCCCCCTCTGATGTTGTGTGGTTTCTGCAGCGCATAGGAGAGCGGTCGACCTCCTGTGGCTAGCCAATAAGGCACCGCCGTGGTTATGTAGGTCGTGGCACCGATGTTCGGCAACTGCAGCTTAGGCACACATTGAAAGAGGCAAACACACACCAGCTAGGACGTACTACCGAGTACCAGTTCAGATGTGGAAATCCGAACCAATTCTCTAATCTCACGAGTACAGACAGCTCCGGTGAAAAAACACACATGTAATACACCCACCCATACGCAAGCAGACATGTTTAAGTGGTACTCATAGGAACATGTGTTCCAACAACTTGCCCAGATAATTAAATCTAACAGGTCCAAAAAAAAGGAAAATAAATTTGGGTGAATCTTAAATTAACCAATTAATCAAACAAATATCTTACATTTTGTAAAATGAGCAAATTTGGCTGCAGCACAGAGATCACATGACACATAATTTTGTTGATGGGCACAGACATGTCCCCTGTGTGAATGCTGTCAGTGAATAAAATCCATTTGAGTGTGTGTGTGTGTGTGTGTGTGTGTGTGTGTGTGGTGTTGGTGTTTTTGTATCAAGAAGTGAAGATGACAGGGTGTGAAGGGTTAACTAGGCTAAGACAAAGACACAAATCCATTGTGCTGAGTGGAGGGCCTCTGGAGCAGATGGGGCCTTAGGGCTCCCTCTCTCACTTGTTGTCTTTCTCTCTCTCTCTCTCTCTCTCACTGTCTATTTGTGCGTCTCTCTCTCGCTTAATGATAACTGGCTAACAAGCTAGGACATTTTCAGTCAAATAACTAAGCCCGCTTGCATTCTCAACCTGTGTTTGTTCCGGCCTTTCTTTTTTTATGCATCTCCCACTCTGTTGCGTTCCACATCGTCTAACTATAAATTAAATCTCAGCACATCAGCTTGCAAAAAAAAGACGACTTGATGAGAAAGTGAGTCTTTGCAAAATGTGAATGAAATGTGAAGTCTAGCTATAAGTGTGCGAGGGAATTGTCTGACACGTCAGTCTGACTCACGGTACAAAAAAAGAATCAATACATGTCTTTGTTTTTGCAACTTGGACTTGATGACACACA
Organism: Cichlasoma orientale; assembly: GCA_034780415.1. Taxonomy (NCBI): domain Eukaryota; kingdom Metazoa; phylum Chordata; class Actinopteri; order Cichliformes; family Cichlidae; genus Cichlasoma; species Cichlasoma orientale. The sequence continues at coordinate 587,609 of JAVDPK010000671.1, forward strand.
TCACATAGTCATTCTTCCACAAAAGACGCCACAGTATCAGGTCATGTGGTGATGCTGTATAGGCGTGACATTTGAATGCCTTTTCACTATTTTTCACAACATTTGAACCTGAACTCAAACGCACGCTCTTACTGTAAAACTAACTCACGTATCTCTGCGTGATCTGGTGCCGCTCGTGTGGATCATCCAACATGTTGACCGACAGGTCTGAGATGGAAACGGCAGCAGAAGCAGTGAGAGTAACCAGCAGAACCAGAACGCCTTCACCTTCTTCCAGGGGCAGGTCCAGTTTGTGTGTGTGCTCTTTACTAAGAAGAGACAGGTCAATTGTACACCTGAGGAAAAGAATCAACAAACAGAAACAAAATGGGAAGAGAGAATTGTACACTTTGTGGTGAAACTGACAACGCTGAAACATACTGTAGACCTTATAAAAGAAAAAAGAGAGAGATAAAGCCACGCTGAGGGCTTATCAGCATAACTTAACACAGCAAACATCTTGTGTAGGATAAAAGTAACAGAAGAAATTTCAGCCAAAGCTGACACCATTAATACCTTTTAGAAGACGCTTAAAAGCATCTTCTCTTGACTGAATTGATTTCCCAGCATGCCTTTAACATACAGTACCTACAGCTAAAGCAGAGGCAGGCCAATAGTAACGCCTTTACTTGGGTCAAAGAGTTCAAAGTGCAAAGGTTTGCTCAAGTGTCTCCATTCTGATGAAAGATGAGGAAAAAAAAACCTTCTCACCATAAGATACTGTAGGCCAGTATTTTAGTATACCCCAAAACAACTAAATATCCAGTAATACCAGTAAAGACCATCATACCTTCCCATGAAGTCATCCTTCTTGCCAGCATCTTTGTCCCAGACTGTAATGTCAACAAAGCCTCCCTGCTCATCATACAGGTGGAAATCAAACTGCTCTCTCCACTGAGGGTTCAGCGTTTTCGAAATTGTCTAAAAAAAAAAACAAACAAGGAAAGATAACGTCTGTCTGCATGCCCCTTTTCTGCATATAAGGTCGATAATATATAAACTGGCACAGCTATTAAATATATTCCCCATAAACATGACACAAATTATATTCCAGGTCAATCAAAAGACAGGGGAAAAAAAGCTGAATACTGTAAATATGCACACACAACTAGAGCCTGACTGATATTGGATTTTTAAGACTGACACCGATATTTGATGGCTTAAAAATCCGGTATTCTAATATATCAGCTAATAATTTGTCTTTTAGACACACAAAATATAAACAAATTTGCCAAACATCTGTTACGTGTTGTCATTTAGTTACACTCTGTCCAACTCTGCTCGGACCAGCTGGCTGGGTTCAAAACACCTGTTGCCAAAACGGAAGTTGCAGATTGCCCTCTGGTGGAGAAACTGTGCAACATTAATGCTCATAACGTAGCTGAAAGGTGTTTCTCCAGTCTCTTCTTTACTTTGTTGCTTTTCATTTGTCGGTTGTTATAAATGCTAATAAGGACAGATCTGCAAATAGCTAATAAAATAATCAGGCTCCATACACAACCTCCTCTTGTTGTAAAATATAGAATGAAGTGAGCAGAGTGAACAATAAATTGAATTATGTGTAAATTATATTTTTTTATGTATTTTTTTTTATAACACAGGTTTAATGTAGGATCAAGAACAGTGAGGAAGTACTTTGCTGGAAAGTGTGGGGTTCTTGAAAGGCACTATATAAATTTAAGTTATTATTATCATCATTACTATTATTTTTATTATTCTTAGCACCAAAATAGTCCAACTAAAACGATACAGCATGTGCTTGTATATACTTAGCACAAACTTAGATTAATATAAACATAATTTATCTTGATCACAGGGCCACACATAGGAGTGTGTGTGCTTACCTTACTCTTGTACTTTTGGTGACCCATCCTGAATTTGACGTAAGGGTCACTGAGACCATTGGCATCCATTGGCTGCAGGCCACGGCCCTCTATGAGACTGATGCTGACTATACCTCGCCACAGCTGGGCCTTTCTGTGCACATCTGACAGACGCATACTCTGATACTGCAGCAATCACACGCACACACACACACACACACACACATTTACACAAAAGCACGTCCATTTATACATATACGAGCATGTGGAAACAAACCCACAGAATAAAAAAAAAATTTTTACAGTATGCATCAATTAACCACAAATTGGACTGAGGCTTGCATACGCTTTGCACTTCATTCACTGGAAAATAACCAATATCAAATGCATTGAGACAACACATAACGGAGCAGGCACAAGAAACGAGATAACACCAAAACATAAAATGAGGTAATTCAAGATCATTTACTATGTATGAGTTCACCTGACATGCCAGAACATCACAACACTGCATTATTTAATTACTCTCAACAGTTTCTTGGGAATGCTAAAAAGCATTATTACCGTGGGTAGCAACATCTCATCTATATTTGTGCAAAAATGCATAACATGTCTCGTAACCACCCTTTATCCTCAAAGAGGGTGCAGCAGCTTGTATATTCATTTTTATCATACAAAGTCTTAACATTTTATTAGAAAAAGTAATGAAAGGGAAGCAACTTGTTTCTAAAACTGAGCAACCCTTCGGTGCTGTTACAGTGTTCCTCTGTGCACTTCATTTTTATTCCATCTGGCTGCACCGTAAGGTACTGTAATTCAGATTGATTATTCTCCATATTTTAAATCTATTTTTTCCCCCCTCAACATTTTTCTTAGCACTTACAGGCCTATTTAACCTCTCTTTGAATCATGTCAGTATCCTTCACTAAAACAAAGAGAGGGGTTATTTATTTGTCAAACAAATACACATCCACTTTCTCTCGCTGCCTTCCTCTCTCCTCCTTCCTCGTTAGGAAGAATGTATTAGCATAGCTTTTGTTTTGAGGGTGAATTTCATTAAACTCCGAACAAACCCTGCCTCGCAAGCGCGGCCCTTTGATCTAGAGACGGAGCCTCTTAATTTCCATTCTCCAGACATTAAACACTGCGAATAGCTCCCTGCATTAAAGCCAACCTCCCATACAGCAACTCCCACATCCTCCATTGCTCCTGTTCACTGCTACCAACACACTGTATGCTAATGATGAGGGGTCGTTGTTATGTCCTACTGTACTAGAGTGCAATCCCTTTTCCCTTGCATCCCCCTTTTTCTTTTTTGTTGCTACATATTTGTTGTTATAGAAAACCATGGGCTATTTGGATTAGGAATCCATATCTCACTACCAGAACACAGCAGGATGGAGATCATACACAAAGATGTTCACAGGCTGAAAGTCTTATCAGACAGTTTAACGACTAACACCGCCTTGTGCACGTTTAAACCTTCGCCAGCCCTCGGGAAGAAAAAAAAAAACATTTGAAGTGCCAAAATAAGCATTTTGCCCTGTGGTAAAGACCTGCATTAATATGCCTCTGGCTCCTGATTATTATCTCAAACTGCTTATTGAAAAGTTTGCATCTTCTGTAGTGGGTTTAATACTCATATATGCTTCTTTAAAAAGAAGCAGTGGTGTAAAAATAGCTATGCACTGTATGCAACGCAGAGGCATGCATACACTCAGGAGCAGCGCCTTTTTGGTGGGGTAGCGAAAGCAGATAGTGTGTGAGTGAATTCCCGAGTCACAGGCAGGGTGGCACAGTTTGAAGGCTTCAAAGGCTTGGTTTGGGGAGGCACGATACAGCAGGACGTCTGCCCAGCTCCAACCAAACACACTTCAATTGTACACGTCTCTTGGTGGATATCGAACTTTTTTGCAGATACAGCCTGTTTCCATCTTAATAACATAAGGTCCTCAATAGAAGTGAAACATGAACAAAAAAACCCCAAAACAAACAAATACAAAAAATAACAGTGAATTAACTCAATTTTGAGCTCAAAATTGTTCCTGATACTAATATTGCTGGATTTAGGTGAAAAAAAAAAATCAGGTATGTGCTTCATGCATGAGCCGGTAAAAAGCAGACCATCAAAGAGCATGCTTTTATTCAACCTCACAGCCAACAAGAATCACAAAAAAATGAAATCAAGAGATAGCGGCTCCTTATGTGTGGCAAGATGGGAACTTAAAATGATGTCAAAATGTCTTTTTGCTTGATGTAAAGGGGTCTAAGAGTGTCCTATAGTCAGTCAACAAAGTCGAAAGGCAACAAACCTTCATATCTGGCAGCATATTTGCTGTACAGGACTCCTTTAAAACCCCGAAATACAAATCTGCCTTATTTTCTCACACGATAGCTGCAATGCACCGCAGATTAAGGGTGGAAGAAGCATAAATATAGGACCGAGGAATGATTTAAACTGCCTGAAAGTGCAAAATTCAGTAGAATCACAAAAAAAATGAAAACGTTAAAGCAACATTATTACTGATTGATATCGCAATGCATGACTCCTAATGAAAGCTGTAATAATTATCGCTGATTTTTACAACTCACACACCACGTGCTTAGAAAAATAAAATATCCACTAGTCTTTGTAAGGCATTTCTTCCACCCTTAATGTGTATTCACATGACATATGACTTGCCTTCGCACATGTAAATATTTAACCTTTAAGCTTACTTGCATTCCAAAAAACAGCTCACATACCCTCAGCTGATGCAAACAGCAGGTAGTATATTGCAGCTTGTGGAAAATAAGCTGGTGACAATGAGAGTTGAAGAACTATTAAAAAACAAAAAAACAAACAAACAAAGTGCTAATACCACCGTGGAAGGAGAAAACGGAGGAAGGAAAGGGAAGGGCCAGGGAGACTCCATCCATGTACCAGAACACCAGTGAAGGAGGACAGGTGAGGTGCAGTGCGGTCGGTAGTGGGGTTACAGTACAGTCAGAAGTTTCATGAGTTACATGCTGTTTTTAGTTTACCTTACTAGATCGTTTCCAGTTCCTTCTCAAAAGCATAGTCTGTAAATGAGACAAAGCGGTTACAGAAAGCCCCCCAGTATCTCCCTTTAAGGCTGAACGGCCAAAGGTTACAGGGCATGGAGGTCAGTGTTAGCCATGGGCGGGGGTGTAAGGGGGGCAGAGGGAGTAGGGCAGCCACAATCATGCAAGTTATGTAAGCGTACAGTATAAATTTCACGTGTGTAATGTACAGTGGCACCTGCTGATGAATTTTACACATTATAATAATAATTTTTTATATATTTGATGCTTCTGCCCACCTTTTCCCACTCTAAACCCAAGTAAAGAGCACCTAAAGCTCTTATCTGCTTATGAATTTGATTCATTTTATTTATTTTTTGTCTTCGAGTGCTAGAAGCTGGATAAACAGCTAAACATTTCACATCACTGTGCACACAAATACATTCTGTACTGGCAAGCTATAAGAATGAGTAATCCCCTTAAAATGCAGCCAATTTTGTTCATGGTTTCTCCTTCCATGTCTCAGATTTTGGCTTCTTTTTTTTTTTTTCTTTTTTTTTGAGAAAAAATATCTATGATGTCACACGAACCTTCAGCAAAAAAATATGTTTCACATTTTAAAATAATTATATAGTGAGAAGTCAATTTATAAGTGCACGAAGAAATAAATTCCCTCATGTTATACCAGCACTCATCAGCTTTAAAATAAATCAAATACAATCACACTGTTGATGCTGAGTAGCCAAGTCACTGAGTTATTATCAACTACTGGAGGATCTTTAAAAGTTAATTAAAGTCATAGATTGCATATTACCAGTCCATACCAGTAGATGGCAACAGAGAGAATTTACTACTATAACCTTGTGCTCAATTTTTCACAGTAGGAGAAATTCAAACTGATGCTTAACCTAAATAGAGTTTATTTGTTCTGTCAATTGAGGACTCTCTGAACTGCAGTACTAAATAAGCAGCAGAATTAAGACATCAGATCAAAAGGAATAAAATATTTCCCCCATGACTCTGCCTTGGTCTGAATCGAGCATGCAGGGCTCCAATTAACCAAACAAATAATTGAACATAAATAAATGCAACTCTGAAACACCACGTATGTCCACAGAGGCACGAGCCAACATAATTAGGAAAGAAGATCCAGTGCTCTTTGAACATGCAACTTTTCCACACAACATATTAATTACACTTGTGCTAATGCATATGTATTTGCTGAGTTGAGCTTCCACTAAGTGAGGCTGAGTGAAGCCAGCGCATTCTAGTTCCAGTTCAACTCAACTGCAACGCAGCTTTGACACATAACACGGCTGCTGAACTTTGATTGTACTGATCTGTTTGGTATCTTACAGAAAAGTTAGGAAAAGGTAAGCCATTAAGATCCTTCTGTGCTGGTGTACTGTATAAATGAGATGCTCCTTGTTTTACGTAGCAAGATAAAAGAATGATTCCCCGCCCAAAAAGAAGGATATGTGTATACATGAAAAGACAGCCATGAATGAATAATCAGAAAGTTAATATAGATTCCTAGATTTCTTACAGCATCCCTCATCTCTCCCTCCTTTGGTGTCAGAGTAATGGAGAGTTCCAGGCTGCCCAGGTTATGTTCAGGGTACTGCGGGTCCTTCAGGTCCAGCGTCACGTCCAGTGTCCTTCAGAGATGAACAATAAGTTAATATAATATTTTTAAGTGATAAGTGTGAGTGGGTACATGGGTACTGTATAAGGAGTACACAAATGAATGTTTTAAAAAATAGTGATTAAAATAATTCACCTATGACATTATTAGCCATTTTTATGTTAATACAAACACAACCATGTGACACATTCCACTGAGTGTCCCAGTAAGCCATGAATGTGAGTCAGCATGCAAAATCCCAAAGCTCTCAGTCTGACTCAGTTAAGTCATTTGCATTGGTTTTATATTGTGAGTTATACCTGTGCTAGTAACCTCTTACATGAGGTCAAATTTTCCTCGGTAAATACAGTATATACAGTTTTTTTTCACAGTAAAAAACTGTTACCAACTACAGTAGTATTAATAAAGATGCCTCTATATTAACAGGGACATGTGTTATAGTGTCTGTGTACATTTTCACAGTTGATAAAAAAAGGTTTAGCTTCATGAAAATAAGAGAAGTACCAAAGACCGCCACTAGAGGGAAGCCAAAGAACGTGTTTGATCTAAATGAATGTATGAAAAGATAGGAACAATACATCGAGGCTGGACTCCATAACTAATAATGTTACTATTTGTTAAATCTTGACACATCAGCATCTCTGAACATACCCCGATGGAATGTCGCTGCCAGTACAGGATTCAAATGCAGCATTCAAACAGACATACAGTCAATCAGCCTGTTTATTTAACAGGGAAATCAAAAGGCTGAGGGTGTGTAAGGTCTATAAAAACAGGGAGGTAATAAAAAAAAGTCAAATAAGACAACGAGACCTTTGATGTTCCAGTGACTCCAGATGGAGGTATGCTGAGCCCATGAAATCATCCTGAAGTCCAAAGTCATAGTCAAAGACCTACAAAGGGACAAATATAAAGCAGGCACTTTAAGTACAGCTAAGGTGCAAACAGAGGCCTTGTACCCTTTATAAGGTGCACAGAAAGGAATCTTGTGACAAAAGTTCACATCTATAAAGATTTAACATTAACTTAAAGAAACATATTTGCGAGCAAGGTGACATTTTTGCCTCAGAACCTGCAGAATCTGCTGTACCTTGACATACAGTGGGTCCCTCAGCGTTTCCACCAAAAGGCTAACTCTCTCATCCCACACTGGGTTGAGGTTCTTGTGGATGGTCTTGCTTCTAAACACTTCCTTCCCTGCAATCTTAAACTTCACATATGGGTCACTGGTCCCTGAGAGGAAGGAAAGCGAACGCATAAAAACACAGTTAGATATTATTAAGACGATATCAGCAAAATTCTGGCATATGCTGACAATCTAAGTGCGGATCGGAAAAAGCATTGGGGTCAAGCTGGCATCACCTTCTTCACTTTGAGCCAACTGTCAGAGATTAGTATATCTACATTTATGATTGTGTTAAAATACTTGCTTTTCCCCACAGATAATAGAGTACTCAGGATTTAATAAGTAAACAAATACTGCCTCATGCTCAAAGCTTGGCCTGTGATATGTTTGCATAATTACATAATATGCAAACTGTATTTTTCACATGCTATTTTATTATAAGCTGATACAATCAAAAGAAAATATACGCTATGTTCCACCTCAAATCAATTTGAAATGCAAAGACAGGAAAACAGCTGTATGTGCTACTACGAAGAGAAGGTGAGAATCAGCCACGTGACTCATATTACGTTAGGATCATATGATACAAGTATTCAATGTTTTCAGACGCACTACCGCTATACGACCAGTAGGTGGCGGCATTGAATTACATTAGTGTTACTCTGTGGCGCACAATTTACCACTTTGTCATGTAAAAATACAAAAAAGGCACCCATGCCCACGATGAATGCAAAAACAATGAACGCTGTGAGATACACAAGCAAACCAGAATGTACATTTTTACCATAACTTATAATGAAGAATACGCATCTGCTCTGTATCTACCTTACTAAATGTGGCTGAACCCAACAGTACTATGGCAAGCACCATTGCTCACTCTGTCACTGTAAAGTAAAAACACTGGATTAAATGATTAATGATTAAGTGTGTCATTAGGAGCTTCTTAAAATTATCAGTAAATGTTGCTTCTCTGAGCAAGGCCAAGCAAAGTTTGGGGGCATAAAAAAACAAAACTGCATCTCCAACTCCTCTGTTTCTCTGCCTAACAGTTTGGCAGTGAAGGATCTCAGGGAGCGAGCTGGAACATAACATGACAGATTGTCAGAAACGTAAGCTGGTCCAAGACAGTTTAAGGCTTTATATACAAGAGTCTTTTAAAATCAGTTCTGTACCATACTGGAGGCCAGTGCAGCTCCTCTAAAACTGTAGTGACTTCCTCTTGGTTAATCGTGTCAGAATAACCAAGCCTGATGGTCTTTTTAGAAAGTCCAGCCAAGAGAACATTGCAGTAATCCAGTTTTCTGAAACTAAACGCATGAACAGTTTTTCTGTTTCTCTGAATCATTAAGAGTCATGAAGGGTCGCATGTTGGCAATTTTTCCTACAATGCAAAAATGATATCTTGTTAACGAAATCTATGCTGGGTTTCAAAAGAAAAAAAAAACTAATTTATATTCTATCATATCAGAACACCAATACTGGCTGCACACTTTATCTGACTAAGTTGACACACAGGCCGAAGTGCCCCGCCTCCTCTCACTCGGTCAGATTGCTGAACCAGAACCTTGACAGGAAGTGTCAAGGTTCTGGTTAATCGTATTTTGTTATGATCTTAATAATTCCGTTTTTAACACTATGCGACAATCCCAGTGGTTTTTGAAGACCAAGCTTTCACTGTTGTAAAAAAAAAAGTATCCTGTTGTCATGTTTTGGCATCGATATATTAAAAGTTCCTCATTTTTTGTCTTCATCAAGGCTGTGAAAATTATTAGTCTGTTCTGTACACACAGCATCAACTGCAGATCTGTTTTCACTGTCTATATACTGTATATGTATACATACATACCCAAGGCCCCCCCGCGCGCGCTATTAATGAGTCTGTTGGGGAGTTGGTCCTTATCTAAAATGAGGCTCTGAGGGTAGAGGGTAATGTATGCTATACAGATTGTTAAAAACCCTTGAGGCAAATTTAGTGGTATTGCGCTCTATCTAAACAAAATCTATTCTTCCAATGAACCAGCATCCTGATGGGACTGTTTGTTTGGACAGAACGTGTCTTGAATCAGTGTCACGTTATCAGCCACTGTGACCAAAACAGCAAACACTAAGGGAGGGAATGCTAATATCCAACAAATCTGATTTGTGTACACAGAGATGTGTAGACGTCTAAGGAAACATGCAGACTATATTATACATTGTTATATGCTAAATATTAAATGGCAAGAGAGATCAACAGCAGCCATATATATATAACATATTTTATCTACAGCAATCTGCTCTGTTGTGTATTAGGCAGCTTGAACTGCTTGAACTGATAAAGGCCTGTGTGCTCAGTATGGCTCATAGATTCAAGATCGAGTCTTTCCCTGTCGTTAACAATTCCAGCAAATATCTGACTCCTACACAATGACATTCGTGATGTTTATGAGAAGCAGTAAAGACCAGTAATATCAAGACTGATGAGTGGGTTATTTTGTCACCATAAGAAAAATGAAGCGTGAGTAATTATGTTGATAATTATAGTCAAATTAAGTTTATAGTATACTGAATAATATTTTATTATTAAAAACATGTAAGTGATGTGATTTTTCAGTGCTAGGAAGCTTTGATCTCAGAGCACAGACACTGGCCGGATGGGAAAAGGTGTCCATTTCTTCACATTTAAAATACTTCACACACCCTCATGCTCACCAGCAGCGCACACATATAGCTTTTTACACACTGCTGCTCTTGACAAATTACTGCAGTGAAGCTGCAGCAGGGGGACATGAATGACAGGATAAAAACAAGAGGAGAAGTTTAGTGAAACACACAATGGCGAATTGTGTAAAATAGAAAAAGAAAGAAACAAAAAGTGCAACATCTAATATCACGGACATAAGTTGATAACTTGTGATGTAGCTGAAATTGTCTCAAACCACAGCATCCAGCTAAAGGCCCTATTTTCTTTCTCTCTCTTTTGGTGTCCCAGCAGGTCAATATTCCTCAGACGCACGCCATTGACTCAGACTTTCTGCATCCTACAGAGCCAGCTTTATGGGGCCATAAACACACGCAGGCTGAAAAGTATGAAATGGAAAAGGCTGGTGCTGTGGGAGGCTGAATATGAGTGAGTACGGGTATTGCACAGAGGAGTGATCAGAGAGGTGCCTTCTTGGAAACCAACCATAATGTATGACATTCATATGTGATTTTTCAAAAGCTTTTACACACTTAGGGAAAGTCCATAAAAAAGAAGAAGTGATGTATGTCCCAAATGCGGGCTGCTGGGTGGATAGATCAATAAGCTATAGGTTTTGTGCCATCAATAAGCTCTTGAAGAATGAAGGGTGATTGATGTGAATGTCTCGGACCTGATGGGGTTCAAGATGGTAGGTTTCACAGAATGGTATGCCTGGACATCAGTTCACCTTATGAGCAGAAGACTAGGAAAGAGGAGGGCTCAGTAAAGGGACACTGGGTATAAGGAGGAAATGTGCTTCCATGGGAAAGTGATTACGTGTCTCTCACTGCTGTTGAGTTGCATTTATGCTAATGCTTGTTGAGCTACAGTATGAGGTACTGAGAAGATCCCAAGTATATTTCAAACTTTACATTTCTCAGTCTTCACATACTGTACACCACCTGGGAATTCAAAACTCAGCTTTCTGGGCATCCAGTATACAATATTCAGTAGCTCACATTTGCTGTTTCAGCTTTGCATGAGGGGATTTCTAAACGCTGCCTTGAGCAGCCTGGATAGGAAACGATCAAGTTCACTAGGCCAGCGTAACGAGGAAAATCTACCATCTTTGATGCCATTGCTCACTGTGCAATGATGAGATGCTTGACATTTAACAGCTGCTGAAGCGTGCATTTTGGCTCTACAGTTCCTATACCTTTCGGCTTTAATACACTGCTAACGTAACGTACGACTGTGCTGACTGAACAAAGAAATTAAATAAATTACAAGTTTGGATGCTTGCATAGTGAGTTACTTCAGACACAAGCCCTGTTTTTAAGGAAGGGGTGGTAGGGTCAGAAGGGGGGCATTCTGGGACAAGATTCAATGATGACAACATTGGCTGACTCACATGAATATTTCACCAAAATGATGCACCAGTGGCAACATAAGCATCACTATTTATGTGTCACATTTCAGAGAACAGGTCAGAAGCAGTAAACTCTGTATTTGGAACGAGGGCTTTCCCTGAGCGCCACCGGTGTAATCAAAAATCCGCGATTTCCCTGAAATGATATATTAAAGATTTGGTTTTCTTTCTAATCCTCCTTCTTAAAATCAGCTCCCTGGGTTCACAGACCAGTGGGTAAGTGAGCAAGAGAGTGCCAAGAAATTACCAAGTGTGCAAACAGCTAATGTGTGCTTCACAGCACAGTGCTGATCTATTAATTTTGCATGATGCTTTTAAAACCAACCGCAAAACTTTGTAACAGTGTAGAAGAGTAGAAATAAATGTATTTAAGAGAGGACTCAGAGGAGTACAGACCAGGTAAATTTGCCCTGGGAGTGGAACATCAACACCTCTGATAGCCAATGATATACTTCTTTTTGATTGCAGCTCTCGGTCTACTTGAAGGACAGCTGAGAACATAATCCAGCAGACATTTATCTGTTCAGAACACCTAATGAGCACTGGCCATAAAAGCACTGCTCCCTGTGTCTCTTTGCCAGTGTGCCACATCAGACAGCTGGGCCTCCAGTAACAGCACACTCAAAAAATCTGATATACACATATTAAAAAAAACAAAACAAAACAAAAACACTCCAACAAAATCTTCTATTTCACTTTTAATGGTCTTTTAAAAGGATGAACAAACACTCCAAAAAAAAAAAAAAAGACAGCATTATTATTATTATTAACACTCTTCAATTAAAGTTCAAGAATGTCAGCCTTTACAAAAATGGGCCTTTAATGCGTTCTTTCTCTCTCTGGAGTGAAGTATTAACAGCAAGTAAGTTTAGAGGGTAAATCTGTACTGCACTTGAAACGAACTAAAGTGTACTCCACCACTGTCTACTCAGTCCACATTGTATCAAGAGTGGCTTCTCACTGTTGAAATGATCAATCTAAGCAGTTTTCAGTTGAAGAGTCCACGGCTCTACGCCCGACTGCAGGCGAGATGCGCAGTCAGGAGCATGCTTGTTGTTGTTGTTGTTGTTGTTTTAGGGTTTTTTATTTTTTCCCACCAATAAAGCGGTTGAATTTGTTCCCCAGGGTGTCAGCGTATGGCTTCTGTTCTAATGTGCTGAAGCTTTTGAGCGAGGCCACTGAGCTCAAATGGCCTGAACTGCAGTGTGTGACAGCACACCAAGAGCGCATTAAAAACACAATTTGAAGGATTACCGTTTTTCTCAATTGCTTTGGTACAATTCCATCTATCCATCCATCCATTTTCTTCCACTTATCCTTTTCGCTACTCTTACAGTTCTCAAATCAGTAACGCATTTCCCCACCCACATTAGCCTTTCTTATTGTTTTTATACACACTGCTTCTATGCATGCTTCACTGCTAAAGCTATTTGTTACTGTGTTGATGCACTTCTCACTTGAATCAGTCAAATGACTTCAAACGTTTTTTTTAAATATGTACGACAGCTGGGACAGGCTCCCCGTAATCCTGAATTGGATAAGTGGAAGGAACTGGATGGATGTATGAAAGAACAAATACTTGGACCCGATAGAGCTTTGTGGAATAGATTCAACAAGGTGCTGGAAATATTCCAGAGATTTTGCTCCATATTAACATGATAGCATCACACAGTTGCTGCAGATTTGTCACCTTCTCATCCAAATTTCCCTTTCAACTACATCCCAGGGATTCTCTACTGGACTGAGATCTGGTGATTGTGGAGGGCACTGGGGTACACGGTTTTTCCAATTTTCTATTGTCCAATTTTGGTGAGCGTGTGCGAAATTTATCCTCGGTTTCGTGTTCTTGACCATGTCTACATGCCTAAACGCTTTGAACTGCTGACCCATGTTCTTGCTTTAGGTACTAATGTATAGCTTTGACATAATCTCACATTATCCAAGGCATGCTCACTCCTCACAGTGCAATGAAAATACAATTTGCAACACGGGAGAGATGATGCTGCCTCTCACATTAATATCTGGAAGTTCACTCTTCAGAAAGCCAGGCTTTTCCTCGTGGGACAATACAAATAGAATCTGCAGCCTTAATGTGACAAACATCATGAAGCGTACCCTGTCCCACTGTTTCAGCTGTTTCAGCTCATTGTTTCTGGCATTAAGAGAAACTATTATACACAATAAGTTGTATGTACAATTTCCCAAAGTGGTTAAATTGAACTCTACCGACCTTGAGGAAAAACACCCCCCGAGAAACAAAACTCATTTCTCTTTATCTGCAGTGATCATTCCAACACAGTGTGAAACTGAGGAAGCGTCAAATGAGGCTGCCATGCAATCATTACTGGGACAGAGAATTATATTATATTTATGTCAAAATTCACGCACAACAACAAAAAAAAAACATAACTCCATACCTAATGCTTCTATTTAGAAGTCAATGATTCCACGGGAGTACACAAATTCTAAGAGGATGCACATATGCCAAACAATACTCTAATCAAAGCACTTAGCAATAGCTAACACCGCAGGAGAGAACTCATCAAAAGGAGATGAAGATTGTGTTTAAATGTGTGCGGCATTTCTGCACTCACAGTGAAGCGGTCATTCACACACCACTGCAATACTCACTTCTCACTTTTTGCGACTAGTTCATTCCTATGTTTGTGTGTGTGTTTATGTCAGACATAGGCACACGTTTAAGGACAAACATGCCTCTGGTTTATTATTCTCACAGGGGTAATAACAGAACTTTTTGAAACTAACTTTGGAAATAAGGCTCTGACCTTGGATGAATGCTTCCCACAAAATAAAGGATGAGCTCCGTCTGAAATCGTAGGACAAAGAGCGGTCGGCTCTTACAATGCATGCTGAAGAAAGGTGACCACCCTTGCAGTTAAAATGGCATAATATGAAGGAAGGCCATGTTATGACTACAGCAATACTGATATATTGCTTGGCCTGCTTTTGACAGTTTGATATCAGTTTATATGCTCTAGATTTCATTGTAACTCTAATAAACCAACTGATATATCAATGCCAGACTTCTATACGTCCTAAACAATCCATATAGCCACTGGCCACACAAATCCAGTTTTGGTCAGGCTTCAGTTAAGACTTAGTAAAACAGTCTGCTCCACGTGACACTATCTTAATCAAGACTCTCCAATGTGCTAATGACAGGTGCTTGTTTCTGACTCTGGGGTGAAAGGCGTAATAAGACAACACTGGTGTCTGTCATATACATTTACACTGCTGTGTAGAACAATTCATTACTCTGCTTCTCCTCTTCAATCATCAATCTCTAGATGCTCATTACACATTCATGATCAATAGCTTTTCGTGTCAGTACAGGGCAGACAAACGGGCCTGAATTATTAAATGATAATATATGAGCAGTTAATCACATGTCAGCAGAGGACAGTGTAATATCATGCTCTAAAAATAAGTATCAGACTCAGTGAGGAGAGTTATAAACTCCCTGTGAGGGTGAGTGGTGGAGATGGAAATTAAAGGGCCTGTAAACAGTTCAACAGGGTGATCTTGTTTTTGTTTCCTTTTTCCTTCACAGCTGCTGATGAGTGAGGTCAGCCAACACTCGAGCTAAGAAACAGAATAAAGCTAGTGGGCAAAAAGAATCTCAAACTCTTGTAGAGTCACAATGACATAGTCCACATGACGGGATGATGCAAAATAAAAAAGACAATTGTGGATATTTAACAGTGGAAAAACATCTCATGTTATATTAAGACAATGTACATAAGTCCAAGCTGCTTAAAACCAACACATCCTCCAAACATCCAAAAAATCCCCCTCTTCTTCATACCACACTTGGCACAAAGGAGTCCAAAGGGCATGCCCTGGTTTGGCAGTCCAAACCAGAGGAAGGCCAAGCGCAGTTTGGAGGACAGGGTGAGACACACAATCATGCTATCAAATCAATATCACCATATTTTAAATCAGTTTCATGCAGCAACAGGTAAACCACACAGCCAGGTTACGAGCACTGCCCGTTTTGTGTTTAGAGGTCACATGGCCTCCATGTGGCACTCGCTATGTGTTATATTACAGTGTATATACTACTGTAGCAAAAAATCCAAAATGAAAAAAAAAACATCCAACAGCAAACTTGCCAATCTTTCTCCCAAAATAAAGACATGAAAAAGCACTGAGCAAAATCTGCCAGCAGGAGCTTGCAAATATCTGATTTCAGATTTGGAGCTCGCGGCCCGTACTGTTAACATTTTGAGTGAGTAAAGTGGAATGAATATGAATGACAAACCACCTGCTGATAGCATTAGAAATCCATCAATAATGCAGTATCCCATAATAAAATAGCTGCTACATTATTCAGTCAATGAGATTAACAGTCTTTTAATATTTATATATCACAAAATTAAGTAAACCTAAGCCACAATCACAGTATACGTTGCATGGCCCTAAAGATTCATTTAATCTGCTGTCATCTACAAAGAGAGAATGACAACACTGTTAATCACCTTGTTATTATAAGGTGTTTGCAACATGTGTGCAACATGCTGTACTGCAGTTTAATAGATACAGTACATGTGATCAATCTACAGCCTTGAAAGTCTACAATTAAATGCTTGTGCTCAGCTGTCTGCCTGTCCCTGCAGTCAAAGTATGCTGAACAGTGAAGATGTATTAACTATTTGCAGCACCTGCGCTGTGCCACCTCCACCCCAATGCAGAGAAATACATGTGGTCAAACAACATGTGCCCATTCAGTTACAATGTACTAGCATGAAATAGCGAATTATTAACCTTTGAGCTAAACTAAGCACCACTGTGCGTGAGTTTGCTGGGAGAAATCACAGATTATGTTAAACAATTCTCTATACACAAAGGTGGTAATGAAAGTAGTATATATGTAAATAATAACGTTTCAACAACTATATTACACATTAATGCACTAATTCTGAGATTATTTCTATAAAAGTAAGCCCTTATCTTCAGAAATTATTCAGTTTCAGCATGTAATCTTTAACAGTTAGCAAAGTTCTAACCTTGAACGACCCGGTCCTATTAACCTCACTAATACAGTGTGGGAAGATTTATTCTGAGTTGGCCAATAGGTTACCTGTCAAAACCTCTGTTATTAAGAACCACACACTGGAGGAGGCTCACTGATGCATGTCATGAGATCTGAGACAGGAGGAGAGGAAAATGCAGTAAAGCTACCCATAAAGCCCTCAGTCATGTTCGAGCTGCCCACCTAGAACAGGCTCTCATTTAGACTGTGCATGCTGTGTGTGGTTGCAAATATGGGTGTGTGTGTACACATGTGTGTGAGTTCCTCGTCTGTGTGTTATGTCAGGATTGACGGATGGTAACAGCTCTGGGGTTTCCCATTAAGAAGAACGCAATCTGGTGCAGAGGATGTACTGGGTAAGACTCCACATAAGGCAATTAATCATGAGATAGTGAAATATGGGTTGAGAACCCGCCTCATTGCAACTGCACACAATCATCAACTCTGTGCCTCCTCTGCTTTATGCTTTAAGCTTACTTCCATGACCTGAAATGTACCCAAAATTAACCATCATAATGCGCGCCTAGATATTAAAACTCAAAGGGGCAGACAGGATAGCAGTATGAGTTTTTGACTAATGCAGTTGAGCTGAATGAGCAGGCTTGAAAAAGGAGAAGAGCGTGCACGGCTTGTAGAATAACACGGGAGGTGAGAAAGTAATTAAGGGGACTTTAAATAAAACAAAACACAGCACGTTGCCAGTGGTGTCGGGCTCCGTCACTGTCACTGTACTGAGAACTAATTACTATAAACCTTCACACTAATACCTAAGCCACAATCACAGTATATGTTGCCTGGCCCCATAGATTCATTTAATCTGCCGTTATCTACAAAGAGAGAGTGACAACACTGTTAATCACCCTGTAATAGTGTTTGCAATATGCTGTGCTGCAGTTTTATGTATAAGTACTCAATCTACAGTCTGAAAGGTGTACGATAAAGCTTGTGCTCTTCTGCTCCGTCTGTCCCTGCAGTCAAAGCATGCTGAACTTTGCGACGATTGAGGATGTATTAAATATTCGCAGCACTTGCGCTGTGCCACCTCCACCCAATTATAATGAAACACGTAAGCAATCAACATCTACACATCCAGTTACACTGTAATTGTGTGAAATAGTAAATTATTCGCTCTCTGAGCCAAGCCTCTGTGCCTCTGTACCCAAAGTGGCAGATAGGATAACAGTATGAGCTTTCGACTGATGCAGTTGAGCTGAACGAGCAGACTCGGGGAAAAAAAGAAGAAGAAGAGCGTGCACGGCTTGTAGGAGAATAACATGGGAGGTGAGAAAGTAATTAAGGGGACTTAAAATAAAACAAATCACAGCATGTCCCCAGTGGTGTCGGGCTCTGTCACTGTCACTGCACTTTGCAAACTGAAAACTAATCACTGTAAACCTTCACACTAATAGTAGTGCTTAATATGTACACACACTAACGGAGCGTCACACACACGCAAGCGCTCTACAACGAACACACAACGAGTAACAGTAATGGCAACTACAACCGCGTAGCCAGCTATTACATATAGCCGCTATGGACTGAAATTAGAGTGGCTCTTGTTAAGGGTCTTTAAGGACTAGTAATGCAATTTCTGCAAAAGCCAGATATTGTCTAGTCTCCAACTTATCAGTTAATAAATGACACTGTATCATTTATTAACTGTTGCACCACTTGTACTACACGTTTCTCTGCTTGATTCACTGGCTATAAATGACAACAATCCAAAACAATGATCCCATGCCCTATATTTATATGGTTGTATTGATTCCACAATTGTAAACGTATTATATTGTGGCTATGCACAAGATAAACCCAGCGATGGCTGAATGGCAAACAGAAAAGAAAAAAATATAAGACAGGAGAGAGAGGACAGAGATAAATGCGTCATATTTTTTATATTTAGAGTGAAAATTACCTTAGTTTAATAAACATGTTCTTAGACGTCAAACCGATAATGAAGGTTAAAACTCTCCTGTGCTTTTGTGGTCATCGCCCGACATTTTCAGCACCAAAAACTGCGCTATTATTATCCTGAATTAGAATCGGGACTCTATTGAGTGTTTGAATGTGTTTATAATAGATTGAGTTTGTGTGCATTTGCAACACAAAAGTAAAATTACACATTTATTTCTGAGAGCTGCATGTTGATGATAGGAAATGCTTTTTAAAAAAAATGTTGTCTATTTGCAACTGTTAATTTTCCGCATCAAATAAAACAAAACAAAAAATAACCTCGGTGAAATCTGTGAACTACAATGTGCACCTGGTGTATCTGCTAATTATCCTTCAGTACATACAAAGAGGGATGGGTAGGTCAAGAAGAAGTGTGGTGTAGTAGAAAGGTGCGGGAATAACTAGTTCACTACTCAGATATTCAGAGCCTGAAAAGATAATTACATTTTTAGCTATGATAAATACATCTTTATTGGTCTATAACACATTATAACACTCCAGTCACCTCTTGCATGTCCAGGTTTTATAATGTTAAGTTGCTCATTTTACCAGTGAGTAAGCCTAACATCTAAAACAGCATAAATTTTAAATGTTATGTCTTAGACTCCTGACAAGCTTCACCGTGGGGTCACCCACAGGAAACTCGTGGGCACACAGAGGGCAATGTGTTTTCATCTGAGCTCACCACAGCGCTATCATATATGACAGCTAAGACAAGGTTAAGGTTCCAAGTAGACACACGAAGATTTTTCAGAAATATGACAAAAGGTATTTTTTAGAGGTTAAACTCAGCATAACAAGCAGGTGTAAAGAAACAGAAGCAGGACAAAACTGTACAAGCTCCAGCTTGTGTCTGTGTCTTCTTCATTTATACACATGGCGAATAAAAGCACACGTTTTTGTTATCCAGTCATAATAATAAACCATTCCCCTGGTGCCAAGTTGTGAAATGGTTTGACTCTGTAAATGTAGAAGAGAGACTGATGAGAGTGCTTTCCAAGTTGCTGTGATACAATCAAAAAAAACTTTTGAAGCTTTGTGACCACCAGCCTCTCGGTATTCTGTTGAGACAAGTGTTAAAGAGGTGGCTGACAGATGCATTTTGATGAGCTGAAATCAGCTTCAAATAAACAAGATCGCACTCATTTGTCAAGGCAGAGATGTGAGAAGTGTGTCAGAGTCAGAGGTCTCCCTCAGTAAAAGCTGGATTCTCCAAGTATGTCCTACCGATGCCTGCAATGTGTCTCTACCCCAAATGCGATTCCTGACCTCAGCCCTGACCAGTGAACCCTCACAGACTCAAATCGATAGCACCTGCACGCTCAGCAGAAATGCACGAGTAGCTCAAAATGTTTTATGGCGAATGTGAATGCTCTTAAAACCTAGAGAACATTCAGCTTTGGAGCTAGTACAGAGAAGCTTATATTTCACATTTTAATCCCATAGTTTAATACAGTATGTTTGCAGGTGCATATTCTTGTTAGTGCTTTATAGAATGAGCGCAAAGGGCTCATAAAGACTGCGAGATAACACTCAAGCACTCACCGATTTAACAGACGCATGAAACAGAGTCCTGAGAGACTTCCTGTAAACACGTGTTAGTCAGTAGGATTGAGTTTGGTTCAGTTTGACATATTACTTTCCAGATGCTGCCTCACATCAGACTGAAGGGGAACTCCCTGGATGATAGAAATTTAAGTCTTTCTTTTACATTATGAGGCAAAGACAGTAGCATTTGTTTTGCAAAGGGGATAGAATACTTGCTTTCAGTATTATGTATATCCCACAATTCCTGGGAGGCTATAAAGGTTGGTTCATGAAGGTGCATTATGGAAAGGAACTGACACATGCAAAATTATGCAGTTAAAGTTTAAAGTTGCAGTTTAAAATTCTGCTTGAGGTCATGTAGAGACCTGTTTCCTGATAGGCATTTTAACCAGAAGGAATCAAAATCGAATGACATAGGCAAGCGCTTCGTAGACAAGAATAGACAAGCACAGGTGTTACTAACAAAATTAATGAAGGTTCTGTTCAATTATGGTGCAGCGACATAATTAATTTAATTAATAACAAATCTGTTTACCTACTATCCAGCCAGACCATTTCATGTCAAAATGACAGCTCTGAAGTCTACCACAGAGGAAAAAGTCATTTATTTTATTTAACAACAGATTAAAAAAAACATCCTGCTTAATTAATAATTATAAAAATGATGAGCGAGTCTCGCAAAAGTTAAACGCACTTGAAGTTTTAAACATGCGCACACTGTATTCATAATTTTAAATGCTGTATTGCCATACGTGCTTCTCCACTATTAGTCTTTTTAAAGTACTGTACTGTGTATGATGTATTGTATTTTCCATGCTTTTATTTCCTAAATGGAGGGAAATCTTGTTATGGCAGCACATGTTTAGGGAAGAAATCTATCAAGCCTGTTACTTTAATGTAGATAAAGCGGTAAAGGAGCACATGTGACTAATATGGAGCCAGATGCTCCTGCCATTGAACCCCGTTCCTCACTTGTCTTTTCTGTCTTCCAAGTCAACCTTGTGTCTGAGCGCATCCGTCACTTTGATGCATGAATCAGCGCTAAGGTGCCAAACAAAACACTTCACCTTCTCTTTTAAGCGTGTCCTCCTGCTGACGTCGTGGGAAGCTCGGCATTGTTAACGGTCTGCACCTTTTGTTAGCAAATTCCAGCACTACAAACTACTTCAGACTGATATTCTAGTCAAAATAATTTCATGGTTTTCACTTTCAGTTCTGCTGCATATAGCTATCTCCATGAAAGCTTCCATGAAAAAGGTATTTTTTAAAAGTTTTTTTTTTCCTGACAAACTGGAGACTATTTGTATCATTTATAATTCATGCCAGAGCTTTTAGTGAATCAATAAGTAGCAGAACTAAATAGCTTCTTGCAACAAACTACTTTTATTTGATAATCCTGCTCTACTTCAGACCACATAACTGAGAAGGGAACCTAGAGAGATTTGCAAATGGAAAATCCCACCAGTCCTTTTCTGTATTCTTCAATTTACCTATTTCCTGCTGTTCAGTGTAGAAAAATGTAAACATCCTGCTAGTACATATCAAGATTTAACGTGCCGCTGTAAATATTAGGAAGAAGAAGCCCTGGGTGAGCACCGAGTGACAAAACAACACTTATTGTTTATTTTGCTAATAGTGTATTCATTCCAAATTGTATTTCTATGTTTCTGTATATTCCTCGCTCGCTCTCTGTCTCTCTATAATGAGGTGTCTTGATGGGCTAAAACAGGACAGGTGAGCTCAGCACCTCAGTGCTCATTATCTGGGTGGACAGGTAGTCAGGCAGAATGCATGGGAGAGAGAAGGGCACATTCTGATCTGTTGTCATGGTGACTGCTAGAACCACTAATGAGGCTTCAGCATCCTTCACCATGCAATCCACTGTCTGTGAGTTTATAATGTATTAAAGTTGAGGCGATCCACCTCGCACTTAAAATCACATCCTCCAGCCTCAGAGAAGCCGGCAAATATAGTTTATCAGAGTCACTTAAAATGAGTTCATATCTTTTACTCTGTGTAGGTTCTCAGTCATCCAGGCCATGGCTGTCTCTGGAGCTTGAAAAAGGCGACTGGACCTCTTTAAGTTTCTTGAAGACGTTTCACTTCTCATCTAAAAGGCTTCTTTAGTTCTAAAACCAAATGGTGGAGAGCCCATTTGGTTTTTAGCTCTAGAGACTTCTACTGTGGTGCAAAGATAAATAAATTATATTCTCACAATGGGAGAAAACCTTACTTAGGGTTTCTATGTTACATTCTCTATAGTTCTTAAGTTATGTTACAGAAACCTAGAATTACATTACAATAGAATATATTCTTTACACTGAAGCTCTTGCTCACACTCAGTAGTCAATGGAAGGGCTTACAGTACAATTTCATCTTATCGCACAAAAGAAACCAGAAGATCACACTAGAATCATTCGTCTTGGCTCCAAATGTGACAATGGCCTGGATTAATCCAAAGCCGAATTGTTTTCATTCGCCAAATCATTTCTACTGAATAAATCTGACGTCACATGTTGAAAATGGATTATTATTTAATAAAAGCATACACGGAGACAGAGAAAGGGAGATTTTTTTTTTTAAAAAAAGAGTTTAATGTGTAAAAATGGGTGGAAAACTGAAAAAGCCTAGAAATAAATTAGACATAATTTGGACGATTTTCCATATTTTTCATACTTTTAACAAATCCTATTAGAGAACTAAAACAAACAATTGATCAGTTGAGTCAAAACATACCATACCACTGAGGCTGTTGCTTGGTCTGAAGCCTGATTTAACATTTTCTTTGTACCAAAGAGCCACTTAAGCCCTGAAAAAATAATTATCCTGTGTACATGGATACTCATGTTTCTTCATCAGAAAAAAATATGAACACTATAGTTCATGTAGAAGCACCTCCATGGACTAATAAAGGCAATCACATAATCACCCTGGACAGGATGTAAAATTGATGTATCCCTGTTTCTATTGCTTTGCTAGCATCCAGCCCTTATTTGGTGGTCTAATGTCTTTTATTGGGATAGGAAGGAAGCTTTTTTATGAAGGAATAAGTGAATTTAGAAACTTTTAGACACAGCCAATAATTGTAAGATCATTCATTTCTGGTTTGGGTTTTTTGAATAAATAATCTGGCAAATCACCAAAGTTTTATTTAACCATGAAGAAAGTAATGCTTTGAAGATAGCATTCTAGGTGCTACATTGTCTGTGGTAGTCACACCACAGAATAGTTCTCATTTATTATAGTGGGGTAGATAGAGGCCAAATAAAGCATATCACATTGTCACTCTGCAAAAACCTGAATACTCTTGAATACCTCCTACCTGTCCGATCTCGGATGGCTAGGTTTTTCCCTTTCTTTAGGACAATATCCAGCTGGTACATGGCTGGAGGAGGAGGCTGAGGTGGGGGCTCTACATCACTGGGCCCCACTATATTGATCCCCTGTGAAGACAAGACAATACCCAGGTTAGTATGCCAGTCCTGCCCAAATTACTTCAGTAATATGCTACAGACATACACACAAGACAGAGACAAAAAAAAAGAGGTGACAAAACGAAACAAAAAATCTTTTGCATTAGGAATGAAAAAAAACACAGCTGCTTTAAAAAATGATTGCATAATATACTGCATGTCACATACGTAGTCTGAGCATTGCAAGCATTCAACCTCCTCTGCAGCCTCCAAAAATCAGGCTGTTGGTGGGGGTAATCTCTGTGGCTTTACATGTCATGCTGTAGCCTTGAGGTCAGTGCTGCACTCCACTGTGACAGGAAACCCCCACTGGCTGTAAATGTGGTTGGGCACAGAGCCCATTTACAGGCCACATGTTGTACCAGGCTATGCTGAGAGGCATGACACTTGCCTTTCTTTCTCAATATTTTGTACATAATATGCTGCTACCCTCATTTATCTCGTGTGTGGGCACTCCAGTCACATCGCACCAGCTAGCATACTCTAATATGAAGCCAAAAATAAATGCAGAAAAATGCTAGTGGGCCACTGGGAGACTGAGACAGAACCAAACCATAAGATAAAAGCAACTCCTATTAAAGAGGAGCAGAGAGAGCTCCAAGCAGCTAAAATCAGAGTGAGGATGCAAATGGAAAAAAAGGAGAAACTAGACACCTGAGATGAAGCAGTATCAATAGTGTCAAAAGTTTTCCACACACTCACCCATTCATATGAATGCGTAAGTGTGTCCAAACTTTTGACTGGTACTGTACATGCACTCCTCATAATGAGGCTGTTATCACATTGTTGATGTCTGATTGTGCTAGAAAATAAACGACTGGGTTTATTTAGCAAATCAGCCAAATCTGTATTTTAATGGGTTCTATGAAAAAAAATCCTGTAACAACCGTAATTCTCTACCAAATGATGATCTCATTAACTCTCAGAGTGTACATTTTCAACAAGAACAAGTTTCTGAAAGTGGCATACTGGTGCAGTCCTTTCTTGTATGTATACAGTAATCAGACTATAATAAAACACTATACAATTCAGTTTTATTTATATAGTGCCAAATCACAACAACAGTCACCTCACAGTGCTTTATATTGTAAAGTAAAGACACCAACAATCAGATGACCCCTTCTGAGCAAGCATTTGGTGACAGTGGGAAGGAAAAACTCCCTCTGCCTCAGATTCTACTTTTAATCTCAGATTTTACTTTTGATCTCACTGTACATTCTGTATAATGACAAATAAAAGGCATTCTATTCTATTCTAAATACCCTATAGAACCACAAGTAAGCCAGCAGTCTGAGAGCACAATGCTGCTTATTGGGATGAAATAGTACTATAAGGCCTTTAAGATAAGATGGAGCCCGATTATTCAAGACCTTGTATGCAAGGAGAAGGATTTTAAATTAGATTCTGGATTTAACAGGGAGCCAATGAAGAGAAGCCAATATGAGAGAAATATGCTCTCTCTTTCTAGTCCCTGTCAGTACTCTAGCTGGAGTTTCAGGGAGTTTTCAGGACAACCTGATGATAATAAATTACAATAGTCCAGCCTATAAGTAATAAATGCATGAACCAGTTTTTCAGTGTAACTCTGAGACAAGATGTTTCTAATTTTAGAGATGTTGAACAACCAGTGATATCACATTCTGATATGATGATCCTGAATGACTAAGATTCCTCACAGTGTTGCTGGAGGCTAGGGCAATGCCATCCAGAGTAAGTAACTGATTAGACACCATGTTTCTAAGGTTTGTAGGGCCTAGTACAACAACTTCAGTTTCATCTGAATTTAGAGGCATGAAATTAAAGGTCATTGAGGCCTTTATGTCTTTAAGACATTCTTGCAGTTTAACTAATTAGTGTGAGTCATCTGGCTTCATGGATAGATTAAGCTAGGTATCATCTGCATAACAATGAAAATTTATGCAATGGCTTCTAATAATACTGCCTAAGGGAAGCATGTATAATATAATACAACTGGTCCTAGCACAGAACCCTGTGGAACTCCATAATTAACCTTAGTGTGTGATGAAGGCTCCCCACTTACATGAACAAATTGGAGTCTATTAGATGGATATGATTAAAACCACTGCAGTACCTTTAATGCCTACAGCATGCTCTAACCTCTATAATAAAATATTATTTGTGAAGAATAGAAAGAAAAATCATTACAAGTTAAATGAATACTTGGCTCAACAGAGCTCTGACTCTTTGTCAGCCTGGCTACAGTGCTAAATGGTAAATGGACTGGTTCTTATACAGTGCTTTTCTACTTTACTCGAGCACTCAAATTGCTTTATACAACATGTATTCATTCACTCACTGACACAAGCATTTTCTTTCTACATCTAAGTGCTTGCTGTCTAACATTCACACACAATCACAGTAATGAATACATCAGGAGCAACTCAGGGTTCAGTATCTTGCCCAAAGATACTTTGGCATCCAGACTGAAGCAGCCACAGGGATGGAACCACCAACCTTCTGATTACTAAATGACCTTTTCTACCTCCTGAGCCGCAGCCACCCTTTTATAAATGGCTGAAAAGAAACCTGGAGTTGTTATTATTTTCTTCAATCAGTGATGAATATTTAGATGTACTAGCTTTATGAAGGGCTGTTTTTTTCTATACATGCATTGGTCACTTCATTATCAGTACACCTGTTCAATTGCTTGTAAACACATATCTAATCAGCAAATCACATGTAGACATGATCAAGATCACCTGTTGAGGTTCAAACTGAACATCAGAATGGTGAAGAAAGGTGATTTAAGAAGCTTTGTACATGGAATGGTTGTTGGTGCCAGACAGGCTGTTCTAAGCATTTCAGAAAATGCTGATTTACTGGGATTTTCCCACACAACCATCTCTAGGTATTACAGAGGTCTGAAAAAGAGGAAATATCCAGTGAGCAGCAGTTCTCCGGGCAAAAATACTTTGTTGATGGCAGAGGTCAGAGGAGAATGGCCAGACTGCTTCAAGCTGATAGGAAAGCAATTCAAATAACCACTCAGTCTAACCCAGGCTTGCAGAACAGCATCTCTGAACGCACAACACATCAAACCTTGAACCAGGCTACAGCAGCAGGTGCCACTCCTGTCAGCTAAGAACAGGAAACTGAGGCTGCAATTTGCACCAACTCACCAAACCTGGACAACAGAAGACTGGGAAAAAAATGAATGAATTTCAAATTATGCTGCTACATTCAGATGGTAGGGTCAGAATTTGGTGTAAACAACATGAAAGCAAGGATCCATCTTGCCTTATATCAATGATTCAAGCTAATACTAGTGGTGTAATGGTATGGGGAATATTTTCTTGGCAAACTTTGTGCCCCTTAATACCCACTGGGCATTGTTTAAACCCCACCACCTACCCGAGTATTGTTGCTGACCATGTGCATTTCTTTTTATGAACCCATCTTCTGGTGGCTGCTTCCAGCAGGATAATGTCCAGTGTCACAAAGCTCAGACCATCTCAGACTGGTTTCTTTACCATGACAGTAACTTCACTGTACTTAAACACCCTCCACAGTCACCGGATCTCAATCCAGTAGAGCACCTTTGGGATGTGGTGTGGATGGCTTTGCATTATTGATGTGCAGCTGACAAATCTGTGTGTGTGATGCCATCATATCGATGTGGACCAAAATTTGTGAGGAATGCGTCCAGCACCTTATTGAATCTATGCCATGAAAAACTGAGGCAGTTCTGAAGGCAAAAAGTGGCCCAACTGAGAAGTAAGCTGCAGATGAGTGTAGTTGCTCCCAGAAAATACAATAACAACATATATAAAAATCTAGAATTAAAATAATTTAACGTTCTGGGTTTTGTAATATTTTGTGCTTTGGCCCCTGTTTATCTGCAGTGTTTCGCTGTGTCAGTCTGTTTCTGTTTTGCCTGTGTGTCAGTTCCTTTGTCACCTTTGTTTCAACTTCTTACATATACATTATATAGTACGGTCTTTGTGGGATCACCTGTTTGTCCTCCTTTGTTTATTGGCCTGTTTTTGTTGCCCTGCTTTCCCCCGTTTTGTTTCACTTGAGTTATATCCTTGAATTTAGTTCAGTTTTTTCCACCATGAATTTCTGGATTCTCCTGCCAGCTTTGTGCAGTGTGTTTTATTTTTAGAAGTTCATTTTTTGCATCCTGAGACTGTGTGTCCTGAATTTCTGTGCTCTCCCTGGCAACTTGTGTCATGGTTAGCTATATGGTATTGGATTGTTTTTTGGGGTATTGTTGTATAAACATATTCCTCAAATACAAGTGCATAGCATAGCACAGTCTTCATAAAAAAAGAATTCAAAGCCACAATAGCTGGGTGCAAAATGAGGCCCTGTGTAAAACTTGAAGATAAAATTTCCTCTCAAAAATGAACCAAAAACAATTTTAGCATCGCACCACCTGCTGTCAAACAAAAAAAAGAAAATAGAAAAAAAGAGAAATACTGTCAGTATTTCAGAGAAAACTGGAAACTTAAATAAGTCCAACAAAATAAATAGTTTGCTTTGTAACAGTTGTAGCAGCTCAGTGAATACAGACAGACAGGAGTTTAAGCTGTATGATTATATGCACTGAGGTCAGCGCTGCACGTAAGTCACTGAAATTGAACTGCATGTGTGCATGGATACAGCCAATAGGATTGCACAAAAAGATGTAGGGGTCGCACAACGTAACATTAAGCCCTTTATCTTTAAATGTGACTAACAAACACTGACAGAGAGACACAAAGAGCCACACAATGTCGACACGCAACGATTAAGAAAACAGTGGAAATCCCCAGTCATGCTGTGCCCAGAGAAAATGCCACTTTGCACGTTGTTTTTTCTTTGTATCTGCTTGTAGGATTTTATATACACACAGACCTACAGAGGACAGGATTTAAATGATCTGCTGATAGCACAGCCTGCTTGGCTGAGCAGCAGTACATGCAGTATCAAAACAATCAGACCAAACCAAGAGACAAACATGCTACCAAGTTACAAATCCTAAAGCCATGTACAGATTAGAAAGAAAAAGTTTTTTCTTACGTGGTTCAAACCTGGAAATGCCTCTTAAATAAACAAACATTGCAACATTTTCTGGCAATTATTTCATGGTTCAGGCTTTAAAGGGTCAAAAAGAAATCAAATTGATTTCTTTTTAATTATTTGTTTATTTTGCCGTCTTCCATAAAGTAGCAGTAGACAACAGTGACATTTAAAGAAAATGTTGACACAATATTGTGCAGAGCCAAGCTGTGAAATATTGATGAGATATTACACGGTGAGTTGTCCATCTGAGAGAAAAGTAATACCTCTACTGTAAACAGTTTTGTATCTGCACAGGACGTGTAACAGCTTGGGCTTTAGATTCAGACTCCAATCTAGCCAAAATAAATTTTTACACTTCTGCTTTATACATAATTAAATGTTTGTGCACAAAAGGGATTTGTGTAATTTGGGATGCTGCCCCCGCAGAACAGCCCCCCCCCCCCCCCAATCTCTCTGTGCCTGGTGTGTGCAACACGTTTAGGTGACATTTAAAATGTGATGTAGTTACTGAAACATATGAGTAACAGTTTCAAATGGATTTTAAATGCGCACGCAACACTGGCTTTACCTCAACCGTGTTTAAATTGCCCATCAAACTGTGCTCAGTTTTAAACCTTCTGAATGGGTTTTCCAGTAATCACTAGAGCAGACACAGAGTGAGCACTTCAGTTGCTGCTGCTACCAATATGCTGCTAGTACGCTATTCACACCACGTCACCTGTGTAGATAGTTTTAACTTTGCAGCTATATT
This sequence comes from Cichlasoma orientale, assembly GCA_034780415.1. Lineage (NCBI taxonomy): Eukaryota > Metazoa > Chordata > Actinopteri > Cichliformes > Cichlidae > Cichlasoma > Cichlasoma orientale. Next base: position 617,163 of record JAVDPK010000671.1, read on the forward strand.
GATGATGTTAGGGACCTGGGGACAAAATCTGATGGTAAAAAAAAAGTGATGCAGACAAGAAAAAGCACTGACTTCACTCACTGCAGCAGGTGGGCTTATTGTAGCATATTACATCCAATCAACTATTTTACAGTGATAATGTGGGCTAATAGTTGTGACTGGACTTTTATTCTTTTGGCTGTGTGGTTTTAAATTAAAACATTAACCCGTGCTGGTCATGCACGCTGGCCAGCACATGCACATGCTATTGGATGCCTAGTGAGACATCCAGTATTTTTGAGTGTTACACGCCTACGCTCACACTCACACAGCTATTTTCTTCAATGATCATGCTCCACCCATTGGGACAGACTCAGCAGAAAGAATCCATTTCCAGTCCTGTCCCTTGAATCCAGCAGAGCTCAGGCCCTTTCCTCTAAACAATGGTGCTTCAGTTGAGACACACATAGACCAAAGACACGTATATAATACACATTCACAAAGACTGAAATGGCCAAGAGGAGCAGAGAGGAAGAAAAGGAAAGACCGCCATGGTCCATCGCACTCCAGCTGCTCTGTGTTTCATGATTCCTTGAAGCTGACAGAGAATCAAACAATCCCTACGACAGCCCATTTTTCTGTCTCTCCCCAGCCCCCCAGGGACCAGACCTTGCATTTAAGAGAGTATGTCTTGAACTTGCAATTTCTTCGCTACAATATTTTTTTTTATTCTGAGCATCTGTTTTGCTTTTTTTTTTTTTTTTTTTTTTTTTTTTAACCAAAGCTTCTCATTTAGGTGTTGCATACTGCACATGAATCGCTCGACGAGCAAAAGGTCGCCAGTTCAGTTCTAGTCAGAGATGCAAATCCCCTCTAGGGTTGCATCGGGAAGGGCATCTGGCATAAAACACTGCCAAATCAAACATGCGGCGCTACCCGCTGTGGCAAGGGAGCAGACAAAAGCAGCTTTATAGTGGACATGAATTAATCTTGTGTGTGCATGCATGAATATTGGTGGCAACACTGCCCTCCCTATGTTATCTCCCAAGACCTGTTTGCATGTATTTGTGCTCCCCATTTCTTCACATATAGATATAAAATAGTGGAGAATACAGAATGCAACAGGAAACTGTACACCAGTAAACTCCAGCTACACATAGTGCATATTGTGTGCTGCCTACAATCCAAGAGGGTGGGCAGAGGGGGGTTAGGAGTGTATGAATATGCTGCACAGAGCTTCAGCTGAGCTCTGAGACATGCTATAAAGCCACACAAGCCACTTAGTCAAACGCCCTCACTTTTTATTGACTCTTCTGCACTTTAAGTTACACAGTACTGTACATCAAAACTCCCACTGGTCTACATGCATAAGGCCGCAGCATGATCAGAGTAAAAGGTTCAGAAGTGCAAAGTGAAGTCTTTATAACAGAACCAAAACCAGGGAGCATGCTGAACAAACAAGTTTTAAACCAATGACACGTTTGAACAGCTAATAGGAAATGAACAAATATTTTTATCTTCAGAATTTGTTCTAAAGGGGGAAACTCTTTTTTTTAGGTCAACATGCTGCTCCAGAATTTCTGTTTTCAGTCTCAGGTTTATAAAAAGAAAATATGCTGCAAGCTCAGATGGCAACATGACAACCATTAATAGAAAGAGTCGATTGGTGGTTTATAGCGACTCGTAACCTTCAGTCACCTGACAAATGCACTCCCTGTGATGAATATTTTAGAGCGGACCCCTCTATTTGGTGAGGTTGCACTATTTAGGGCAGGCCTGAAAAGGGTCAGTCTCACAGAAGCCTTTTTGCATCATAATGGCAGGACCATCACCTGTTTGGAGTGTTTTTGTTTTGTTGGGGGGTTTTTTTTGCTTTTGTGGAAGCCTCAAGGACAGCAAGGCTGAAGAACCCTCTCCCTCAGCCCTCCCCTCCTCTGTGTCAACTATTCTTACAGTAAATGTATCTATATTTATATTAATTTATAGTTTACATTTGTGTCCTATGAAAGATACTTTTTGCATAAGGAAAACCTGGTCTCAAAAAAATCCCCAAACACTCCCCACACTCTGAATGGAAATGGCAGCTTTAATAAGCGGACTCACATGCCATAGGTTTAAACACCTATGATGTAACTATGATAGTTATGTTTGGCTTTTAGCCTGATCATTATCACTCCCTCTACTGAGTAGAAGCGAATGTTTCCTTGTCACGAGTGATATGATCAGGAAACGGTGGTAATTTTCCCTGGGAAAGGCTAGTTCGCAGGTGGGATGTGTAGGAGGAGAGCAGGCCTCTGATATTTATTTCTATTACTATAATGGCTTATCACTCCTTCCCACCTAATTTTAATAACACCTGACACATTAGGTACTGCGCACCTGCTTTGCGGTACCTGTTATCCAGCATCAGGAAGCATCAAGTAAATGAGTAAACTTCCTCCTGCTCCCTTTCATTAACATTTCAGTTATGATACAAAACCGCTGCTGCTCACTAATATTGGTGGGTTATTTTGAAACCTGCTTTGTTGCTGTGCTATTGTTCGACTCTTGAAGCAGTGCCCTGCAGTTTAATCTTGACTGCTGCGTGAAGTAAGTGAAACATGTCCCATCGGGAAAGACTTATAAGAGTTCTCGTTTCACATTTAAAGGGGAGACTGGTAATGCAACACAGCAGCTTAGAAAACTTCCCATGTGAGATATCAACCAGAGTCCTATATTTTTTATCCTGGGTTGTATGTCATGACAGTGGTGTCTTTATGGAGGAGGAAACCTGTGTTTAGCTGTGGGCAGTGTGTGGAGCCATGTGCTCATTTCTCACTGTGATGGCAGGTAATTTCCAGGCTCTGCAAGCACTCCTGCATAAGAATAACCTAATCTTGCTTTGGTCATTAACAAGGAAATCTATGGCAGTTTCTCTGTTAGCAGAGGTGCCACTTCTTTCTGTCCACTGAAAAATCCCTATATGTCTACCCTTTTTATTCCATAGGCTCCTCTCTGCATTTCTCTGTCTGAAGATTGTTTCTTTTCTCCATCCATCCATCCCTCCATCCATCCATCCATCCATCCATCCATCCATCCATCCATCCATTCATCCCTTCATCTTCTTAGCCACTTTTTAAGCTGTCCCAGGACATTTCTTTTATTATTTGTAGTATTTTTTACTACCTTCCTTCATAGCTGTCCTTTCCTAGTTTGCTAGTGTTTTACAAATCATGCACATCACAAAAGGTAGCAAAACAAGCAAGAAAATTATTTGTATTTGTGTCTTTGTGTGGATGCTATATGGAATCTTTTTGCAAAAGCAATGAGGAGCTTATTTCAAAGCGAAGTCAGAATGGCTACTGTGCTACAGAACTACTACTTTTTTTTCAGCTGACCCCTTCAGGGGTCGCCACAGCAGATCATCTGCCTCAATCTTACCCTGTCCCTAGCATCCTCCTCTGGCACATGAAACCCCTGTATGTCCTTCATTAAATCCATGAACCTTCTCTGTAATCTTCCTCTTTTCCTCCTGCAAGGCAGCTCCATCTTCAACATCCTTTGTCTAGTATATCCACTACCCCTTCTCTGCAACCATCTCAGCCTCGCCTCTCCAACTTTGTCTCTGAACCGCTCAAACTGAGCTGTCCCTCTGATGTACTCATTTTGAATCCTGTCCCTCCTGGTCGCTCCCAACAGAAAGCTTATCATCAACTCCACCACCAGCTCCACCTCCAGCCGTTCTGTCAGAGCCACCATCTCACTACAGCCCTATAAACCTTCCATTTCACTCTTGTCGCTATCCTTTTGTCACAAAACACCCCTGGCACTCGCCTCCAACCTCTCCATCCTGCCTGCACTCTCTCCCTAACCTTTTTTAAGCCCTTTCTGCTGCTTTAGATGGTTGACCCCAGGTATTTAAATTCATTCACCTTCACTGTTTCTACTCCTTGCATCTTCACCTTTCCACCTGTCTCCCTCTCATTCACACAAATGTGTTCTGACTTGTTTTCCTTCCTCTTCTTTCCAGTGCATACCTGCACCTCTCCACTCTCTTCCACCTGCTCCCTACTTTCACTGTAAGTCACAATGTCATCTGCAAACATCATAGTCCTGCCTGACCTCATCTGTATACCTGTCCATCACCACTGCAATCAAGAAGGGGCTCAGATATAATCCCACTCTCCACCTACAGAACTAATATGAACAAATTAATGAAAGAAGACAAATTGTGAATTTTCATGTTGTTTACTGAAAACCAAGACCAAAGAGTTTTTCAAAGTCATATCTTCAGTAGCAATTAGCAATGAGCTGTATACAGTATGTTTTCACTGTGCCAGCTGAAGCTCCGCTGCTCCACATTAATCAAACTGTATTATGAGTTTCTTAAACTAAATGTGGCTCGTTAATATAACTCACACTGACCTCATGATGACAGCTGTATAATTCACTTGATAAAGAAAGAGATACTAAACTGAAATGGGCTGAACTAGGATATTTATTTTAATGAGCAAATATGCAAACAAACTCAAATATTCTTTCTGGTGCAGCAAGTGGTGTTTTGGCTCTCTTGAGGTGGGCAAAGCAAAACACAAATATTATTTGAGGCTTAAGAAAATATTGGTTCCCAAGTGTGAGGCTTTAGGAGCTACTATAAGAGTAGCTTGGACTAAATATTGAAATCACTTAATTGCCTAATTACACACACAATTAACTGGACAAGACCAGAGAAGAATTCAAGCTACAACATTTTTCAGTGTTCAGCAAATAGTTTCACAGCCATGGTGAGTAGACTGGTGTCATATTCAAGGAGGCAACGCTAGACAGTCGGTGTTTTATAGGTGTGATTTAACTGTGTTTGTTGCCAGTGTGACAGATAATCTTGATAACCAAAAAAAACAAACAAAAAAAACGGATGGTGTGAAGCTGCATGGTAAGACTAACACAGTTATTCAAATATTATTTACAAATATTATCTTGAAAGGAAGGGGAGGGTTTGAAAAGACGGCTAATTCTACTGAAATCTATAACTTTTTGTCTACTCTTTGTTTCTTTGAGAGCATGAATCTGAGCCTTGTGCAGGCAAATATGTGAAAGCTGACCAAAAGATAAGAAAGCTAACTTAATTTCATCTTTGAGAGCATGCCCCTTATTGTCCAAAGTGAACAATCCAACCACTCTTTACAAGCTACTCCTCAGACCACTTTAGTTTCCTTTTTTCTTTCTCTGTTTGCACCCTACACTTTAACCAGTACATTCATTATGCCCAGAACCCCTTTGTGCCAGCCAGCATCCCCATTCAGTAGCAACTTGTCTGCCAGCTCATCACATTTACCTGCTACACTCTCCTGCTAGCTCATTCTACCCTGCCATTACCTACAAATCTTCCCACCTGCATGGCCACCAGTCTGCCTCGGTAACCTGCTTTCATCCATCTCTTTGGCTGTCCGTTCACATCGCGCTCAGCTCAGAGGCAGTTTCATAATAAAACTCTGCTCTGCATCTGCCGCCCCTTTTGCCAAAAACATTACAGCACCAAAACACAATATAGCTACTCTGCCAGGGACAGTTAGCTTTGATGCTATGGTGCTTTGCAGTTTCTACCCCATAAATGTATGAACACACAATGGTGCACTTGTAAATACATGCACATGAGGGCCAGTGAGGCCTGATGCATTGCTAGAAATGTGTCTTTTATGTCTTTGATCTAATTATAGTCGATATTGCGGGGGGATTGTGTAGAAGGAGACAGAGGTTGCTTCCAGCTGTATGTACATATTGTCAAAGCCTTCAGTTGGTTTTCTGCAAGAAAAGCCTGACACAGATTTCTAGTGGCTTGAACTGATTTGCAATACGAAAGCTGCACAATCACTTTCAACCCTTTCAGCGTTTGTCTTGTGTGTTAGCAAAAGGTAACATTTCCATAAAGAAACCTCAAAGTATTAAAGAAAAGCTAAATTCATTCACAGCCAGAAAGATCTTGGAGAACCTGAGAGGGATGTCAAAACAATCCTTAAAGCCACTTTAAAATTAGCTTAAAAATTTGTTAGTCATCCACTACTTAAAAGGCGCTTGCATTACTAATTGAATTAACACAGAAAGTATGCAGAAATGTGGCATATTTCCATTCAGTCAGCCTCAGTGAAGATAGCAAATGCCAGCAGCTCAATGAATTTGTCACTTGATAAATGACAAGCAAATAATCTTCTCTCCTGCCCTTCATTTATCCCACATTCTTTCTGTCTTAGATTACATTTCACTATCAGTATCACAAATCCACATTTCCACTCAAATGTATTCAACTAATTATTGTATTCATTAAAATATCGGAGATATATTACATATAAACATATTTCTCTTGCTCGTCACACCGCAGTAATCACAAAACCTTGAAAAATGTACTACATTAAATTATCTCAGCCCAGTGAGATATTCCATTAAATGCCACTATCTCAGGGGCATTACTGAGGCTCTCTTCTCTTGAGTATGTGCAGCCAGGTAATATGTAATGTGACAGAACACAGGGCCAGTGCAGTGAAGTGGGTAGACACCCAGTAGCCACTCAGCTAGATAATGAGATCTCTTTGCTGTTTCCTTTCTTAACAAGAGCCAAAAAGTCCACTGCACAAAGAGCAAGCTTCTTCGCTCTCTAGTCTCTGACTGGGATAATGGATCTCTTAATTAAACAGAGATGATGCAGAGGATGCTGATGATAGCTCAGACATTTACAGGTGAGTTTATCATATCATATCATATATCATATGGAAGCATTATCGACCTTGTTTACAATTTAAATTGATTTTAATATGCCAAAATGAACCCTTCACCTCCCCCTCTATTATCCTGATGCTGAAAGATGACTCAATAGCCAGGATAAAGATAATTCAGTCTATCAGCTGTTCAGGTGAGGGAGAACCTCAGTCACAGAAATTGAAAGCAATCGAGTGATTAAAAAGTGCATTGAAAAGGTGAATGAGAAAGAAACGAGTTTACATGCTCAGAGTCAGTTCTAGTAAAATGGATCAGTCAAATTAATAACTGAAATCTAGAGATGCACCAATCGACCACCAATCAAGGGACCGGAATTGGCCGGTTTTCAGTGTTCTCGGTCCAGACTGGTGACTGACAGGTCAGCCTCCCATTTGTCTAATTATGAGCTGGTCTGTTTCATGCATGCACAGCACACACAGAGAAAACTGGCACACTCACAGCCACACGCCAACATCCCATGAGCACGGAAGCTTCTCACTGTGAGTGAAGACACAAAGTACATCAAAATAAACCAAAACTGTAAAGTTTCCCCCAAATCGGCCGAGAAAATTGCAATTTGTTTAACTATACTGCAATCCTAAACACTGTGAAAATTATGATTTATAAAAATTTTGGTATTATTATAAAGTACAAATGGAAAAACACAAGGTGACGATATATTGATGATGAAATATTCTTGAGTTCAAAATGTTTGAAAAAAACTTCAGAACTCTGAATCTGAAGACTGTCATGCAATAAAAGTGAAAGCTCGTTAAAATATGTACTCCCCACGACATAAATGTTACATTACAGGCTATGATGACTTAAACACAATGACCTTGAAATAGGTTCACTGTGAATGTGGTCAGGCTTTGGCAATTAAAGTTTGCATTTGCTCAAAACAGCTATTGTTAAATTAAAGCCTTCACTTGGCAAACAACACTTTGCTCCTCATTGACATTTAGTTCAACAGCTGTTCAGATGATTTACTTCCTGAGAATTATTCTCTTATCGTCATCAATATGCTTCAATCCATGACTGAAATCAATAACTCTTTATACACTATAATATAAAAGAACTAGACGGATGAACACCCGTGGGGCTCTTAATTAAATAAAGGCCCTTGTGGAATTGTCAGCTACACATTAATCTTTTAAAATCCGATGGATGTCATTACAAGAAACACATATTAGCAAAAGTAAGCGCCACTGTGTAGCATCTAATGAATGATGAGAAAAAGAAAGAAGTAGATGGTTTTGAGGTACTCAACAGTGTGACAACAATGATTTTTTTTATTCTATTAAAAAAAAGTATGTTACTGAAACCTAAAGAGAAACACAGTATCATCTGTGACCATCAAGAACACGACTTATTTGTATGGCTCCTATTATCAAGTGTCCTGCAGTGATAAATCTAAATTAAAGATAGACATATCACCAGTATCAAGGGTCTGGTGAACAATAATTTTCTCAAAAAATCATGTCTTAAAAAAAGGGTAGAGCTGCACAGCGTTCACACATGGCAAGTGTCTCTTAAGTTCTGACAATAGCTATGGTCTTTGCATGGCTCCAGCAGCATCATCACGATCTTAAACCAGATGTGGCAACTAAGGGATGGATCTGACTGAGAAACGAATAAACTGCAACGTCATACTGAACAAACCTGTCAATCACAAAGTAGCCACACACTAAAGCATAGACTGTTCTATCAGCTGTTTTGCGTCATTTATCCAGCTGGTATGTCCCAGGTATCTTAGACTTCTCGCTCTCATCTTTAGGATTCAATACAGTCTGCTTGTCTCATACATGACAATGAATTTTAATTACACTCCCAGCAGCCCTACACTTGAGTAACGGTACTATAGCAACTAGTAACTGGAGAAAATAGCGGCTATCCTAAAAGCCTCGTTAATTACCAATAAATATCTTACATCAAAAAGTGAAACCATCTCGTCTTTCATGTTAGATCCTGGCAACCAAATCACCATCAATGAAATGAGTCATCATTATGCTTCTTACCGCGATCACGCTAGCTGTCCTCTATGTGTGACTCTACAGCTCTGATCTCCGTACTCGGAACAATAACCCAGTTTTCATTACTCCTGCCAGCTGTGTCATGATCCTCCCTCCCAGTCGTACCAGATGTCAGGGCTGAGCTGCATGGATTGGCCTATTTTGATTTATGGCGAAATAGGTGGTCAACATTGAGTCACATACTGGCATAAAGTATAAAGGAATCCCACGGTGAGCAAGATAAAACTGCAGTTTATTAGTGTGCATGGATGCGTATTTATAGTATAATCTCTCTCTGTTTGACAAATACATCACGTAATCTATTTCCTTCTTCTCAAGCATTTGAAAGACTGGCTGATAATATTACAGCAGCACGGGGTTAAAGAGGCATTTGAAAACATCAAAGATTGTTTCACGTGAACATTTTCAGTGCTTCCCTCCCTGCATGTCTTCTTACATCTATCTAAAGATTCATGCATCAGTAGCAGAGTCTGTGCGTTTTGACTGCATTGCTCAGTAAGTTCTGCAAAAACATGCAGTTTATTTTATTTGAAGTTTATTAAATGTTGATCTACAGACTCCTTTGTTCTGATCGCAGATATGGCACCGCTGACACCGTGATTAGAAGACCTCTAAATAAAGTCAGTTACCCCAAATCCCCAGCAGAAGAAGCTAACACATCCCGTAGTGTCACTGCAGAGACATCTTCTTGTACCTGTCAAGGGAAATACACGTTCAACACTTCAACAGAAACTCTCATTGATGCGGATTAAAAATGTGTTGACTCCCCATCCTGGTGCAACTGCATTAAACTGTGCTTGCGACACATTCTAACACACGGCAAATTATGTGACAAATTCCATTCACGGGAGCACTGACAAAGGCATCAGGAACAAACCTGCCCACTATTCAGTCGAAATGAATGCAAGCGAAGCAGCTTTCTTATCAGCTGCACCTGACAGCTCCACAACGCAGCCACTCTCCATAAATAATGAAGAACAAAGATCCGACAGGAAGACAAGGGCGGAGGATGTGAATCAAGTAAAATGCAGTTACAGATGGAGTAAAGGTAGGAAGACTGAGAGAGAGTGAAGGAAAAATGGCATCCTGAAATACAAATAAAACATATGCAATCTAGATTAATGAAAGTAAAACGGCACACACCTGAAAAGCACTTAAGACCACATAAAAGTTGAACAGAGGAAGATGGAGATGCTGGTACACCAAGCTTCCTAGCATTAGCTAATCTCTACATCCATTTCTTATGTTCAATGTTTGAGATACACCAGTAATTACACCGCCGAGACAAGACCGAAAACCAAAAGACAAAAACATTGGCGCCACGCAGCACATTAGCAGGTTTTCCCCATGTGTTTTTTTCACCAGTATAATTTGGTGCAGTGACAAACTGAGCCACGGGTGTCAAGTGCTGCTGACATTGCAGACAGACAAGCTGGTCGCCCCGCTGCCAACCCAACCTGTCAACCCACCAGAGACAAGTCGGTGCCAGTCTGAGATTGCACTGACACGACTTCCAAAACGGGGCAAAGCAAATCTCTGAACAGAGCGGAGCACAACCGTCAAGTACATGTTGATCCAGGAATGTGTTTGCTGGCTCAGCAACTTCACAGCAAAATGTAAACCAGCCAAAAACAGTGCTGATGTGCTCTCTTGACAAACCATCATCTCCCACCCGCACAATAGTGTACACACTGTACATCATTCTATATACTGCTAGTCTCTGAGGTACCAAAGAGCCAAGCATTACTGTTTGTAATCCTTTTTTGCCATTTGGTAAACATCCCTGCTAATGTACTGGTAACTCTATACTTTAAATAATAAATGTTATTTCTTCTTAACTGGTCATTGCAGAGTTTTACTAATGCTTAAAAACTCTAGAAAACAAATAAGCATAAACAAAAGCATAAAATCAATGCTCTGATCAAAATGTGCATAGTAAACATGTTATTCATACTCATAATAACTTCTGCTGTAAAAAAAAGAATTGTATTGTTATTCAATTTATACATAGAGGCCAACATTATCTACTGTGACTAGACATGCTGGTATTTTTCATCCTGCACTTCTGCCGTCCTTTTGAATGATGTAAGTCCAGTATTTAAATAGAAAAAAAATGTACTTATTACTTCTTAGAAGTTAATAGAACTATAATTTCGTTATGCATGCATAACGACAATGAAGCTCTCGACTCGTGAGTATGTGTATTGACATTGTAAGGCCGAATCTGAATGTCATAGTTCAACGAACCACAGATCGAGCGCACCAGGAAGACATGAATCAACTGATGACAAACACAAAGATTAATGGGAATTTATTTGACTAAAGAGACTCCCATGAAATGTGTTCCAGTGTACTGTGGTTGAATGAAAATCATTCGGTGCTTATCAAGTATTTGAATAAATGAGGAAAATATTCAAAAATCTCTGTGTATTGGTAATTAAATGCAGACAGGTCTTTATTTTGTTTTACATTAGATGAATGACGCCCTCGTTCTGTTGATGCGGACACCCTGTGATTCAGCGTGCTGTATATCATTACTAGCACATCTTGTAACAAAGAATAATGAATAATAAAAAATATATATATTCATGCTTCTTAATGGGAGTGCTATTCTGGATTGTACCATCTATTCCTACTATACCGTCTTTTTCTTTAACTTGCTACTGTACTTACTACTACTAATGCAACAACCCTCGCTGACATTGCAATCTTGTGAGATTCGTTATGCTTTCCAGAAGATAATTCAAATGAGTGTGAAAAAAATGCTATTATCATCTTTAATACACTCCTGTGTGGCAGTTCCCCTGTGAACAATTAAAATCTCACTAAAGCGCCAGCTGTGGGATTAGCATTCTTCGTCCTGTCCCAATCTTTTCCCTCTCCTGCACCATCTAAAGAGAGAAGGACATTTTTTTAATCATTTAAGTATTTTTCCTCTTTAGCCTTCTATTTGCCATTACGCCCATTGGCCTGGGAGGGAACGGGATGAGCTATTTGTCATGGACCGATTTAATGACATCATCACAATAAATTGATAGTGTTTGACAAAGCATGGCCTCTCATCAGAACTGCTGGCAGCACAAGCTCCCATCTCTCCATCTGAGTGGTGATGCTAGACAGATCTGGTCTGAGCAACATTTACACAGCTCATCTGATTTTTTTCTTTTTAATTCATAAACAGCCTGCATTTCTGTTTTACATGCTGTGGAAGAGAGTTATTTGAAACCAAAGCAATGCACAGCTAAGCATTAGGAGCTACGGTACTTAAGACAAAGAATAGTGTTTAAAGCTACACCACCTGCATATCATCCAGCACCACCTGCTGTGTAAAATTTTAAGAACACTGACCAGATGGACCGGCATCACTCTTTTTATGTACCAGAGCATCCGCAGAACATTTCTTTATAGGCTGATGAGCCTAAAATAGATGGATGCATAGAACTAGAGGGAAAACCTTTGTGACAATTAATAAAAACATCCAATCTAATTAATCTTTATTTTTTCAAAATAAACCAGTTTGTCTCTTTGCCAGCATCCTTACACACCACAGTGATGGTGCTGATTAAAGGCTGTGGTACCACCTCCACACTAGCAAGCAAGCCAGCTACCAGAGTGAAAGCATCATGTACTCCTTATTACCTCTGCTGTCTCAGACTGACATGCGAGAGGAGGAGTAGATGGTATCACTGCAATGAGCAGGTGATGGACTGTGTATAAAGCAATATGCCAAGTGATGAAAAGAGACGGAAAGAAACAGAAACTGTGATGCAGAGCAGCAAAAGGGAAGACGGCGAGGCGGTGGATTTATCTGATTCATACAGATACACAAGCCTGGGAAACAGTTTTCATTAAACAATGAAGTTCGCTGCAGTGAGTGAGCAGATGACAAAAGCATGGAGGTTTTTTTGTTTTTTTTTTCTTTGTGTCTGAAGTGTTTAAATACCCAGGTGTCAAAAAAGCTCCAAAAGGCATTATCAGCTGAGGAGCACACCCACAGTTTTATTTGCATACAGGGGGAAATGATTGCAGCTATTCTTCAACACACTTCACGCTCCACACAAATGATTTCAACAAAGAAACCCTTTGTTAGAAAGCTTAATTTACTAGCAATTTACTATATTCAGTGTCTTTAATCTTAAAAGGTATGCTAACTACTGAAATAGTTGCAGCTATTTTTTTTTTTTTTTTACACTGAGTTGAAAATCTACCAACAGCAGCTGTAGCTAAAGAACGAGGGATTCCTCCTTTCCAAGTCTTCCCGGCAGGGATACTTAAACCAGGTAACTGATGCAAATGTTAGCGGTTGGTTAACTCTGCTTGGAGCACTGAAAGGTCATCAGTCATTGTTTGGAATTTGTTTTCAATTATGAATCTCACTGTGGGAGTGAACACAGCACAAGCAGCTGACAAATGTGGCTGGTTAAAAACATTATATGCAGACACAGTACTATTTTTTTTTTCCTTTAATGGATGAAAGGTTTCAGTACATCCTTCACACTCTTAAGGATGTTGCTGGTACAAAACATGGAATCCACCTAAAAGAAACCAGAGCTAAATCATATTAATATGATCACATATAAAACTCTTTTATTATAACTCCACAGGGTGCATTAAGCATGATCTGCACCCTCAGCTGGACTTCTTACACAGATTGCATAGTAGTGTTACTCAGAATCACCACATGGAGGCAGAGATGGAAAGAGGTAGAAAGCAAACGTGGAGATGACAGCATTTATGGATTTTCTACTAACTGTTTTACATTGTCTCTCTCATTTCATGCAGATCATGCAGCTGCGAGCTATGGAAAACTGAGGTTCCGATTTGCTCAATGTGAAACCAGCAACCCCCGGGCACACACAGCTGCCCACATGCACACCATCTTCAGATTTTTCTTCCTGCAGCTTCTGTTTTATTCTCCATCCCATTCATATTAATGTACAGTATTGTTACACCGGAATGCAGTCAATGCAATTTATATAACAAAATGAAAGATTCAAACAGCGTTCCACATAAAATTGTCTTGTGAATTCTGCTTTTGGCATCTAAAAACACTTCCATTAGAACTCCACAGTGTGCATTATGCATGATCTGCTCTACTGGATATGCAAGCAATAAAACTTGCAGTCATCTCTTAGTAGGAAATTCTTCTTTTTTTTCTTTTTTTTTTTAATATGAACAACAGAGAGCTTGAGGTGTGATGTAGAAATGTGAACGCTCCCTTGAGGGCTTTTGTTTTTAGATCAAATGCTTCCTTGTCATACACCGATCTTAATCTTGCAAACTCATAAAAATCGAAGCTCGCAATCTAAGGTTGCCTGAAAAATCCCCGCAACTTATACAACATTCATCTGATCTGAGGGACAGCACCAGAGAGAGTCACACTCCTCTTCACCCTCCCCAGGCTATCCCCACTATTTTCACCTTCTGTATTTCTCTCTTTCCTCTCATCTTCTCTCTTCCCATTTGTTCTCTGTTGCCCTGCCTCAGTCCCCTCACTTCCCCCTTCTCAGATCTCATCGTCCATCAATTGTGTTTTTCTCTCATTCAGAGCACGTTCAGCACCGAGCCCATATAACAGGAATTAAGGAAACAAGTCGAAGGCTGGAGAGCTGCAGGGGGGGGACACATAAACATTCCAACCTTTGACGCTGTTAAGCAGAGAGCTCCTCTACTCTCTCTAGTAAGTGACTAACAATCCTGTGTGTCATGTCACACCAGCAGCACCAGCTCAGGTTCCACACTACTGGAAACTGGACGCGACACACCCATTGCGCCTCCACCGTGCCATTTCCTACCACAAATACAACACACAAACATGCACAAAAGCCTGCACGTAGTTCAAAGGTGGTCCACTGCTGTCTTTTGGTAACACTGAGTGCAAATTGTCACGTAAACAAAGCAGGTACTTAGGTTTATGGAAATTCTTTATGAAAATATGTTCTGCATGCAAATGCACAAATGTGCAGAAGTGATGGAAAGATTTGGTTGGTGAACAACACATTTTAATTCCTTCATTACCACAGTAAAATCCTCAGGATAGAAATTCCGCCTGGAATAAAAGAATGCTCCTGTACAGCCACTATTTACCTCGACACAACAACATGCATGGAAAGCAACAGACATGAGTATATGGAAGAGTATCCCACAAGAAAAACAGCATGGAGACGGGCAAAACTGAGGAATGTACACATGTATTTAAGCATCTGTGTGTGTGTGTGAATACCTACAGTAAGGCTTCGTCCCACAGCTGAGAGAGGCAGCACTAACATCCAGACACTGAACACGCTCCGCTGTACTACTGCTGCTGCTGCTGCTGCTGCTGCTGGCTTACTCTCCTGTATGAGAGAGGCGCGCACACACAAACACTGCCTCGCTCTGTACCTTGCACATGAACACACAGATAGCAAAGGGCAACCAGCTGTGAGGCTCTTGCAGACCTCACTCAGCTTCACAATTTATCAAACTGCTCTCTCTCCCTTTCTGTCTTTCTCACCTCTCTCGTGCTGTCACTGAGACACAAGACTGTGCAGAGATACTCACTGTAGAGTGACTAAATTTCTGGGATCCAAATATATTAAGTGAAGTTAACAGGGGCGCATGCAGGAAGACGGTACCAGCTGCTGTCTCTGTGTCCACAGATGTCTGCCAGTGAGAGAGCTGGTTTTATACTCCCCAATCCCCTTAGCTGCACTTTTGATGAGGATTACATAGTAGTGTTACTCAGATTTACTACATGGAGACAGTGATGGAAAGTTTTATTTATTCTCCCTCCAATTCACATTATTAGCATTGCTACAGTATCATATGCAGTATTATATTAAAGTTATTAGATAAGACCCATTCTCAGCATTGTGTGGCCCAGTATTAACTGGGCTTAGCTAACAGTAAGGGGAGAACAGGAGAAATCCCAATGAATTTTTTCATTACAAGTATTGTCAGTGCTAGTATACACAGTTATTCCATTACTGTAAACACACCAAATTAAGAATTAAGAAACAACAATGTTAATGTGGCAAAACATTTGACCATGTAGACATGGTCAAGATAACCTGCTGAGGTTCCCATTCCTAAACATGGGATGGTCTGACTGTTCCACAAACTGTTGATGTACTGGGATTTTCCCACACAACCATCTGTGGGCTTTACAGAGAACGGTCCAGAAAGAGAGTATCCAGTGAGCAGCAGTTCTCTGGGGGGGGGGGGGGGGGAATGCCTTGTTGTTGCCAGAAGCCAGAG
>JAVDPK010000672.1:0-16299 GCA_034780415.1 Cichlasoma orientale
TCTTGTCTCGGTCTCGATACACTCTGGTCTTGGTCTTGTCTCGGTCTCGGGTTAGGTGGTCTCGACTACAACACTGCACAGATTATCTCAGTCTCTGCCTCTGGTTTACTCTGTCATCACAGGATGACAGCACAGCAGCTCTTTGGGATATAAAGGAATCACATTTGTACATATTCAGATAATAGTTGCATTATTCCACATGGCTGCCTTTCAGTCCAGGCTTATATACACACATTCCTACCACCCGTTTCCATAGGCATTTCTGTGTTTGAGATATCATGGACTCCTATAATGAAAGCATGAATAAATGCTTTATGCCATAAGAAGACAACCATAAGAAATACAAATTAATCAGAGAGGAAAAACTATAATTTTAGTAGACAGTTATCAGGAATATAAGGTGTATTAAAATGTAATTGTTTAGTCACACATTATATTCTGACACGACCCTCACATTGTCTTCTTGTTGGCCGTAAAGGCTTTAAAAGCATATACAGATAAATCTCAAACACAATCTATATTTACCTTACTGTAAAAAATAGATTGGATCATTGCACCACCTTTCATCAAAACTCAGTCCAGGCAATTTCAGAAAAATACTCAGAGTTTAAAGAATAAAAAGTCCATGTTGCTTATATGTCAGAACACCTGCTTGGAATTATTACTCTGGTTCGGTGAGACTTTGCATTTAAACTAATCTATCATTTATCAGCGTCTGTAAATGAAAAGGCCTGCATGAAGCTCTAGTACGCCCATTCTGGCTCTTGCTCTGACATGAGTACTGATGAAAAATTGATCAAAGGGAACATGTGTGTGAGCCTGTTCTGCATGGTGTGGCAACTCTCTTATGTATGGAGACACAGAATGCAGGCCCAAAAGTCAGTGCAGAGCAGATCGTTCATGCCCGTGATGTGGTAATATTAGCTGTAAACATTTTTAAAAAGAGAAAGCCTGTTAAGGGTTTAAAATGCAGTATGAACTGGCTCCACTTGACACTGTGCATCTCTTTGTAAGAAGATTTTTACATTGCTACGCTTAAGTCGCCCCACATTGTGCTTATGCTTCACTGGTCTTGTTCTGTTTTTGATGCTCTCTTTGCTATGCATGTATGACTCCACACGGTCTCTCACTTGATTGTTATGTTACAGCACATGCAACCATTCCTAGCAGACAGGTATGTTATCTTATAGGGGATACTGGCAAGGTGATATGCGCTGCGGAGCTAAGTTATTATTCATCACATATGGTATAAGTCTACATGTGCAGCAGCAGGGCAGATTTGGCTCACAGGCTCAGATGCATGTCATCCCACATCTCTCTTGTCTGTATGTGTCTCTTCCCTTTCATCTGCTTTGTAAAATAAAAAAATAATCATGGAAAAGGTCAATAGGTCATTCTTGAGTGGCATCTTCACTGAACACTTGCGGTTGCGTTTTTGCTGATGTAAGGCTGTAATTGCATAGAGAAAAGAGGACACCCTTGCATAATGCATCAAAGCCTGCATGAAATGTAAAATATTCACATATTTTATGCCCCAAAACAAACTTAGCGTGTGTACAGGTCCTAAATACATGAGCATATTGAATGTGACTATCTACATGCATGCATTTATTTATTTTCATAAATTACAAATAATCTACAAAACTCGAAGCTGATTTTAAACCATCTGCAGTGCCACTGTAATATTCTAGCTCTTGCCTGTCCACAATATCCCAATTGTTTGTTTTTTTTTGTTTTTTTTTAAGTGCTACAGGGCATGTGTTTTTTTGCTGTTTATTTTAGTCACTGCAGTCTTCCAGAGATTGTAACTGCCTTTATTACCGTGAGGGTCAGACGGGCTAGGTTTCCCAATTTACACCCAGTCATTACCACTTTACCCATCATTAAAAAAGCCATTGCTCTTATTGGTGTGAAAAAAACTCCCTTCAAGGCAAGCAATTAACGTACTAGAAACTGTTCCTCATCCTCATTTTTTTTTCTTCCTCTCCTCTTTCCCCCCGTTCGCTCAGCCTCTGTTAAGAGTTCAGAGGTTTCTGTGATGTAAACCTTTTTAATTGACTCTTGGGGAGATGGGTAATATTTTTTTCTTTTTTTTTTTTTTTTATCTGTTTCCAACAGTGCAGCATGACATAGCTGTACTATGTGAGCACATGTGCAAAGTCTTTGTGAAGGTATCATTTGTATCCGCCATAGTTCAATTCCTCATTGTTAATTGCTAAGAGCCCACTGGCTGATTTATTTGGCAGACCAGGAAGTCTCTTTGTCCCATATTTATCTCTGTGCCCAATGAAGAGTATGGGAAATGTAATTTTTATTGCTCATTAAGACACAGTTAATCCCCATTTGAAAATATGTGTTTAGCAGCATTTAAATGGCAAACAAAGCAAGACTGGAACTGCAAAATTTTGATTAGCCCAAGAATTCAATAACCAATTACTAGGAAGTGTCATTTCTCCGACCTGTCTCAAACATTATATCATTCTGGGTCTTCAGTATATAACTGAGGCCAGATGCAGTCAGCAAAATCTGCATCAGTGAGCGTGAAGAGGGTTCGTGTGGGCAGTACATTTTCTTGCCACCGAGAAGGCTGTTTTTTAACAGCTTGTGTGAGGCGGGTAGTTTGACATGCTTATGACGAGCTGGAAGAGCTGTCAGGTATTGTC
The DNA here is from genome assembly GCA_034780415.1 of Cichlasoma orientale. Classification (NCBI taxonomy): domain Eukaryota; kingdom Metazoa; phylum Chordata; class Actinopteri; order Cichliformes; family Cichlidae; genus Cichlasoma; species Cichlasoma orientale. The sequence continues at coordinate 2,664 of JAVDPK010000672.1, forward strand.
AGATAAAACTACTGTCTCTCTCTCTCTGCATTCACCTGCCACCGCTATGAGGACGGGTTCAAAGCCGCAGAACCAGATACTGTTGTGACTTGTAACTGTGGGTCACAAATATGTTAAAGCTGCAGTTGGAAGAAAGGCACACGGCAAAGTAAATATTGACAGAATTTGACAATAGGCTCCGCTGCCCTATCTCATTCACGTGAAGAAAAGAAGTCATTGACTTTTAACTTCACTTGGGATTTGAACCCTGCTTTACCATGTAAAAGTCTCCTCAACCCGACTGGACACTACTAAACTTTTTCTTTCTCCCATCACAAACTAGGTTTTCTAAAGTGAGGCTCAATGTCAATTAAAATATTCTATAAATTTTTTTTTTTTTTAAATTTTGTCCAGTAATGCCAAAAACCGAAGTATGTCCCCTATAAAAATTAAACATACCCCGCAATTAAACAGAAATGTTCCACTTCACCAGTTTCTGGTGCCCTAATGAAAACCACAAGTCACATCCTTTACAATCACCCAACATTTTTTTTTTTCAAATGTGAATTTAATGCTTAGTATTAGCAAACATTTACTGAGCCTGCAGATGCATGTGTTGGGTATGTTCCATATGCCTTTTTATCCTCTGCCGCTGACCTTATTTCTTTGCCCTGCTGGTGTAAACTTGTTCCTTTCAGCCTGCCAATTGCGTGACTTCATGTAGCATTGAACGTACACGTTTAAAAGGGCCAGATGCATTACAGCTTTTGAATGCTTTTGAAAATGTCAGCTAGCAGCTAAAGCATAAAAATATTTTTTTCATATACTGTGCATACAGTACATTTGTTCATATTTATCTCTGCTGCTTGAGGCTCTTTAGATGATAACATTTAGATTTTGAATTCTTTAACTCGATAGTAACAGAACAACAACAACAAGAAAAGACCTCCCAGAGCTGAAATGTAGATTGTAAGCTCGCTGTATCTATACAGCAGCCAAACAGTTTTGTACACAAAGAGGTGGTTGAGTACCACATGATGAACACGGAGGTTTTCAGATAATTATTCAGATAAAGCCTGAGGCGTGTTGTCTTGCTTCACTATTGTGCCAAGTCAGATTAAAAGCTGCAAAATAATAAATGCATCCTTTAATGTGTCGTGTTATGTAATTGCAGCTGTAGGTGGTAATGTGTGTTTCTGTGTTTGCATTGGGATTTGCTTCTTTGTTAGAGCATTTCATTATAAAAAATATATATGCTCTGTCAGATAGGTATGTCACACATATAGATCCTTCGCTTTAAGCATGTAATACTCTGGTCATTACTGTTTTTCACCTGGACTGTAGTTATTTTCTGCCCCACAAGTCACTAATTGTTAATACTGCTGGTGCAGTACAAGTACGAATATTTGCTTGTGCTGATAACTGGTAACTAATTCAAATTTAAAAGGTTCCCTTGTTGTTTAGTTTAATTGTCTTATATTGTAATGGTGCCTTTTCAGAGGACATAATGCCATTACACAAAGTTGAAACCTAAAGGACACTTTAACAAAATCTCAGCACATGTTCAGTCTTATCCAAACACACTTGGCAAGGTTAGACTCACATTTGCAGATGTAACCTTCACACCTCTCACTTGGTGATTGGTACATTCCTAATTCCAGTGTGCAGCCTTCTGCTGTGAATCGTTGGGCTGCTACAGTAGCTGACACCTCTGATTTGCTGCCAGGCCTAGTCGTGACCCATTCCCTCCATTAAAGCGTGTGTGTGTGTGTGTGTGTGTGTGTGTGTGTCTGTGTGTGTGTGTGTGTGTATGTGTTTTCTTGTGGGTATCTGCACACATTCCTGTCTGTCAAAGCAATTTATGTCTCTTGTTCCTTTTGTGACTAATTGACAATAAACAGTAAACCAGGTAAACAATAATGGCAGCTTGCTGTTTTGCCACATCAGTTAAGGATGTGTTTAAATGTGGATTCAGTCAAAAAGAATTAATCACATCAATTAGGACCGTTTAATACACCATTTCATTCTATGTGGGGTTTCTGAAGCTGGAAAGTTAAGCCATTTTTGGAATGAAAAATGTTCTGTTTTCTGGTAGTGTTTAGACTGTGAATGACTAAGCAGGAGGCAAGAAGCCCTCCTACAGAGCTTTGCCTTATAGGTTGGTGTGCAGTTGCCTGGTTACATGTGTAGTTTGAAAAACTGATTTAAATGTTTGTTGTTACTCTCACTTAATTCAATAGTCTACTGGCTACTGACAGGAACACTGAGAAGGTGCTGGTGCTCCGTTCTCAGGAGGGGGAAGCAGCTTCCTGTTCACACTGTATACAGTGGGGACAGAGTATTGATGACCTCAAAAGTGAATATAAGCGGTGGAAAGAATACTTCCAAGATCTCCTCAGTCCCACTGATTTGGCTTCTCTAGTGAAAGCAGAGTCTGGGGACAAGGGGGATAACACACCCATCAATGTGGTCACTGAAGTAGTCAAAAAGCTCTCCGGTGGCGTAGGCACTACGGTGATGAGATTTTTCCTGAGGTCCTCAAGGCTCTGGATGATGCTGGCTTGTCCTGGTTGACACTCCTCTGCAGTATTACATGGAAGTCAGGCCTCTGGATTTGCATATTGGATTTGGGTGGTGGTCCCCCATTTCAAGAAGGGAGACTGGAGGGTATGCTCCAAGTCCATTCGTTAGTCAGACCTTGGACCCAAGAAGTTCATCCATTAGTTGAACCTCAGTTCCAGGAAGAGCAATGTGCTTTTCATTCTGGTTGTGGAACACTAGAGCATCTCTTTATCCCCCTGAGGCTGTAGAAGAGTGCATGAGAGTTTGCCCAACCAGTCTATATGTGTTTTGTGGAAGAAGGCATTCGACTATGTCCCTTGGGGCATCCTGTGGGGGTTGCTTTGGGAGTATGGGATGACTGGCCCATTGTTACGGGCCATGACGTCCCTGTACAAGCGTAGCAAGAGCTTGGTTCACTTTGCCAGCAGTAAGTCAGACCCATTCCAAGTGAGAGATGGACTCCGGATGGAGAAGTTGGTGCCCCAAGTGGAGAAGTTTAAGTATCTTGGGGTCTTCTTCGCAAGTGAGGGGAGAGTGAAGTGGGAGATTGGCAGATGGATTAGTGTGGTGGAAATGCTGTACCAGTCTATTCTGGTGACGAGAGAGCTTAGCGTGAAAGCAAAATTGTTGATTTACCAGTCAATCTATGTTCCCACCCTCACTTATAGCTTTGGTAGTGACCGGAAGAATAAGATCGCGGATAAAAGAACTGGACTGAAAATGAGTGAAAAAGCAGCCGATGTCCAAAGAAAAACTTTGAAAGACCTTCAGAAAGTCTGGAGAACTATTGCTCAGGAACACTTTAAAAAATTATAAGAAAGTCTGACTCATTGGAAGCAAAATATAAAGAAATGAGGGGTGGCTTGAGACCTTTGCACAGTACTGTATATGACTCAGTAATATGTTATTAACAGTAAAATAGCTCAGGAGAAGCCACTGAAAAAATCTACTGCACACGGTCCTGCCTTATTCTCAGTGTTTTATTGTTTTCATTCTCAAAGAGGCCCCTCATTAGATACCCATCACTGACTGAGGCTGCCACATCATTGCAAACACTTATTTGATTACAAACCAGTGAAAACTAGTTTCTGCATGCTTGCCAGCTGTGAACGCTTAGTGAATAAAGTAACAGTTGTATTTGTATGCCAGTAGATTGGCACATTAGCGGAGACAAATTGACTGTAAATATTTTGAATCTGTGATGGAGACTTGTGATTTATGGGGAGAGAAAAGAGCTGGAAATGCGACATCTGTGCAAAAATGTACCCAAAACCTGCACAGTGCAGATGCAATAGATGCTATACAGCACCTCCAATCAAGATGTTTTTAACTATAGCGTTAAATGTCCACACAGTCCATTTTAGTAACACACACTAAATGCCTCTATACATGTACCACATTTTTCCTGTTCAAATGTGTGTGCATTTCAAAATACTGGATCTAAAGTTGTTGTTTTTTTTTCTGTTGAAAGTAAAAACCACAAATCAATCAATCGTCCATTGTAAGATCAACTAGGAAGCATGAAAATAGCGTGGCAAACTCTGCCGATCGCCCACGCAGCGCGCTGCACAGTGTAGCCCACGCGGCAGCGCAGCCGCATCTTGTGAAACCATTTCAAAAGCAGCAGCAAAATGCTACAAATGTTAATGTGTTACAAAAGCGATTCAAGATCATATTCTAAATGAATTTCCCTGGTTGGTAATAGAATGGGCCACACACACCTTATAACCGTATTCATCAGTTTTACACAATCCAGTTAGGTTCCCATGTAAATCAGGCCAGCAGCAAATGTGGAGCATTTTTGGAAAAACTTTTTAATATTGCAGAAAGATAAACAGGTTTGTTCTTCAAAATATGAAATAGCTGCAGTTGCAATCTGAAGCTCGTGTCCCGAAGCCAAAAGTTCTTAAGAAAACACTTTTACAATGCAAAAGCACTGGAATGATTAAAGGCTGTGGGAGGCTTAAAATTAGATTTAAAACAAACGTGCTGTCGATGTCCAGTGCACATAAAGTTTTGTCATTCTTGAACTCAGGCGTATCTTATTCAGATTACACTCTTTTTCTTTATTTATTATTGTTATTTATCATTTATTTCACACTTAAATAAAGAGTGGATAAGATGAAACTCTCTTCCAGCTTCGAAGACATTTGCATTTGACCGAGTGCATCTAGATTGCCTGATGTGTTGCAGCCTGCAAAGACTGGACAAGCACCTCATAAAGCTGCCGCTGCTGGTGTTTAGACAGGAAAGAAGAAATAGAAACAAGACCCATAGAGAGTGATATGCTTGTGTATCTGTGGGAGTAGTTAGGGTGGTAACTGTGAGGATGATCTGTTTGAAGATAAAGGAAGTTATTGCAAGGCCTGCAGAGGGTATGCACCTGTGTAAGTTAACCAACAAACCAATTCAGACTATCAGAAGTCATTACACAATACATCAGAACAGATAAACGACTGGCTGATTTATTCACATGCATGGTGAAGTCACACTTCAGCCACAGTAATGTCACTTTCTTATAATATCTCTGGCCAGCGATGCATGCTTGAGTGTTTTTCCTGTCACATACGGGAAGTTCATTCATACTAGTATAATAGTATAGTTTCTATATCATGCATATATGTCCTTTAGCATGCAGGTAATTGTGATAGTAGTGTGTAAGTGTTCAGGAGGGAGCGGAGGCAGTCATTATATGTGCTTTATTTACAACACGGGGGCTGCCTTTGGCGGAAACCTGAGCACTTGAGAGATACAGCGAGGCGCACAGAATCTAAAAATACCACGGCTGAGTGAGCAGGGCTTAAGAAAAAGAATAAGAAGCAGTGGCTGTCTCTACTGTCAGCCCTGCCTCTTGGTCTTCAGGCTGTGTGTTGCTGTCTCAGAATGAAATATTAGGGCTTTATAAGCAAACGGAAACAAATCCATGTGAGACCAGACAGCTAATTTAAAGTGACAGATGAAACAAGGAGGGTTTTATATGAGATATATTGGATGTTTGATCTGCTTAGCGAGTCAGTGTGACGCAAAGTGTGCGAAAAGGCCATAATGAGACTGTGGATGGATTGTTTAAGCTTTAATCAGAATTGGATGGGGTGGGGGAATCAGGATAAATTGGTATTAGAGTTTTATTCATGGCTGAAAATGCTTTGTTGTGACAAACTAAAATGCAGCATTATAATATCTGTAGTGTCCCAGAGTAGATAAAACCGTTTTTTCATAAAGGCAGCACAGACCTTGACATCACATACGAATACTGGATTTCAGTTTTACATTATGTGACATCTCCAGTGTCGACATTAAGGTCGTGCCCCGTAGCCGTTCCCCTGTTCTCTTGTCATCGCTCTCTCTCCAAGAAAAGCTGGAACACAGGGATGGAAACATTTACCGCCCACGCGTTCTGCATCTCACTGCCACTCCTGCATTCTCTTTCTGTCTTCCTGTGTGTCACTCTGCTTTTCTCCCCCACGTATGCAAACACATGTATAAAAAGCCTCCAAGGACCAGAGCGTGTTTAGTAATGTTTGCGAACGTCAGCAAGTCCACCTTGCCGTGGAAAAGTCCCCTGTTTACCCATTCGTCTGTCCATTTAGGCTTCAAACCTAACCTTCCCTTCAATGACATTTGAAGCCCACAACAAGGTTTAAACGAGTGCCTCAGCAGTGACTTGAATTGGGTGCTGATGATTTACAAAAAGACATATTTCCATTTGAAAAGGGTTCTGATAGAGTTACTTATCACCGATGCTACCATCACTTAAATGGAGCCTGTTTGTGCTCCATCTAAATGCTCTTTTTACCTAAGGAATCTCACCAAACAGCATTCTGAAAGCGCCCTAATTGAGTTTTGAATTTAGCAATTCAAGGATCTTATTGAAAAAGAGTCTCAATGACATGTGAGCCTAGTTTAGCTTGCCTTCAAAACAGAGAGAGGTGACCAAGTTTGCATGGTGAACACTTAACGCCAGGATTTGTTTTGTTCTGTGAACAAGCATGTGAGTAAATGACTCAGTTTAGTTGCATCTAAAGCTTGATTTTAATCCTAAAGACTTTAATTGCCCTTGTTGGCGTGTTGCCTCTTTAGTTTTCACCTGCAGACAGCTCTTAGCTACTTTTCACTCTATCGCTACAAAAAAAAGGGAGCAAAGCTAGTGCGCTTCTATATTTGGGTACACATTTACATGCAATAAAAAGGAATAACACACTTGTAAACATAAAACAGAATACAGATCGCATGTTTATCAGAGTAGCAAAGTTCACTTTCAGGTAAATGGTTCTCTTCGCATAAAAGGCAGACACACAATTGCCCACACGAGCAACCACACACACGTGGGTGCAGTCACACATACCCTGACATACCAGCCCTTTTTCCTGTGGGTTCTGCTTCCTGTATTTGTAGAGCACAAAGCAGATGTTTCTGTAGCACTGAAAGCAGATGATCCTAAATCACATATTGTATCGATTAATCTGCACAAATAGGATTCTGAACAAGAAGACTGGTTTTTGGTTTACACGCTGGAGAACTGAGTAAGTGAGCGCACTCGTGGAGTACATGGTTTACAGCGTACTGCTTCATTCATGTATGGTTAATTCATCTTGTTATTTTTAATAACTTTAATACTTTGTACCTCTGTAAATAGTCGGATGGCAAAAACTTGGTTGTTTATAAACATTTAAAAACAGAATGATATATATATATATATAACAATGATACTATTTGTCTTATTGGAAGGCTACATAGTCAAGCTACATCGAAACGTGTTCAGTTTGAAAGACAAACAAAACCTGTAAACTTTGGGTTTGATGTTTGCGTGGAATATCGTAATGTTTATATGGCTTATACATTAAACCTGTAATTTAAAAAAAAGACATTTAAGGGACATAGTACATGTATTGAATTATTAGGTCAATAATTTAAGATCCCAATTGTAATACACATTGCACCCTACTGGATTCACATCTTGGATGCCAATTTAAATTTACCCGAAGGTTGATCATTGAACCTTAAATTGCTGCCTTCAAAGTAATTCATTTATAATATATATAAATCCCCACTCAACTGTGCAGTATCTTAGCTGTTCCCAGGACTGCGCTCTTCTGGACAGAGATCTCAGATGTCATTCCTTGAATCTGCTGGAGCCACTCTCCCAGTTTGGGGGTCATTGCCTCGAATATTTCGATTACCACGGGGACGGGACCACTGTTACCTTCACCTTCCACGTCCTCTCTAGCTCTTCTCTCAGCCCTTGGTATTTCTCGAGCATCTCATTTTCCTTCTTACTGAAGTTGCTATAGCTTGGTATTGCTACATCTATCACTACAGCTTTCTTCCGCTGCATGTCCAGCACTGCTATGTCCAGGTGATTAGCCATCACCAGTTTGTCTGTCTGTATCTGGAAGTCCCACAGGATCTTAGCTTGGTCATTCTCAACCACCCTTGGGGGCATATTCCATTTTGACCATGGGACTTCCAGGCCATACTCAGCACAGATGTTCCTGTATACCAGGGCTATTCAATTAGCGGCCCGCGGGCCACATCCGACCACCTTTGACTGGCCCACCCCCCGACTGACCCAACGTAAGCGGCAAAAACAAATTTAAATCATATTTGCTGTGAGAGTTTTAAAAATTCCCACCCTTCCTCTTGTACTGAATGCACCGCTCCCGCTATCGTAGCAACGCCAGCCCAGACATTGTACAAGAGGGTAGTGCAAACTGCATTGATACATATTATAATATGTAATATATACACTATAAATAAATCAGAGTATGTACAAAAAGGATCCGGAAGACAGCAGCAAGAGGATATAATATAAAATTTTATGTGTAGGATCTTATGTCTTGATAGGTGTGTTCACCTGTCACACAAAGAAGAGCTATTATACAGTTTTATGGAGAACGGTAGGAATGATTTCCTGAAGTTTTCTTTATGGCAGCGAGGTTGAATCAGTCTGAGGGAGAAGGCGCTCTGCTGCCTCAGCAGTGTGGACTGGACTAGGTGAGATGGGTTGATCATAATGGAGAGCAGTTTGTGCAGTGACCTCCTGACCCTGACTGACTCAAACATCTCCAAATTCTGCCCGATGATGGTTCCAGATTTGCGAATCAGTTTGTTGACCAACATATATGTGGTGAATAGATGCCAAGGTGTGGGCCAAATGTTAAAATTTGCAATGCACTTGAATTATTGTGATCATCAATAAATGATGCAGTATAAAGCCTTTAGTGTGAATTCCTTTATTTATTTTTATGATTTAGTTCAGGTGGTACCATATTTAGAGTTAAGTCTCAAGAAATAATATAAGTAGGGGTTTTAAGCCCAGTGGCATCTCAAAATTTTCAAATCTGGCCCAGAAGAAAAAGTAATTGAATAGACCTGCTGTATACTATGCCAGCCATGTGATTATGGTGTTCCATGTATGCCCTGCCTGCTAGCATCTTGCACCCTGCTGTTATGTCCTGGATTGTTTTAGGGGCATCTCTGCACAACACCTGGGGTCTCGCCTGGTGTGGTAGACCCCAGCCTCTATTGATCTTGTGCTGTCATGATTAGTGCCTCTGTGCTATCTTTCAGTCCAGCCATTGGTAGGATTTTTCTATATCAGGCACTCCTTCGATCTGCCAGGGGTACATGACGTGCAGGGTCCTATCTTCCATGATGGTTCCTGTTCTTTCTTCTCATCTTTCTCGGGTTTCTGCTGCCTGAGGTACTTACAAAGCATGTGATTAGTTGTGGCCAGCTTCCTGATGTACTCATGGATCTTTGTTGTTTCATCCAGGATGGTGGTTCTGACGCTCACTAGTCCTCGGCCTGCTTCTTTCCGCTTAGCGTACAGTCTCAGGGTGCTGGATTTGTGGTGAAACCCTCCATGCATGGTAAGGAGCTGTATTGTCTTGACATCAGTGGCTTCTATCTCCTTTTTTTGGCCATCTTATTTTCCCTGCCAGTTGTCAGATACCCTGACAACTGGCAGGGTGTAGGTGTTGATTGCCTGGTTCTTGTTCTTCCCATTCAACTGAATCCTTAGGACTTGCCTTACTCTCTGCAGGTACTTGGAGGTTGCAGCTTTCCTAGTGGCCTCTTCATGGTTCCCATTTGCCTGTGGGATCGTAGCTGTCCTCAGTGTCTGCAATGTTGCCTTCTGGTAGTAAAATCCCCTCAGTTCTGACTACCTTCCCTCTCTTTGTTACCATCCGACTACACTTCTCCAGTCTGAATGACATTTCAATATAATTGCTGTAGATCCTAGTAGTATGGATCAGTGAATCAATGTCTCGCTCACTCCTGGCATACAGCTTGATGTCATCCATGTAGAGGAGGTGGTTGATGTTGGATGTTTGCTCCATTCCATAGTCGGTATCTGTGGCCAGTCTTTTTAATGATCTGGCTGATGGGGTTCAGGCCTTTGCAGAAAAGTAGTGGTGACAGAGCATCTCCTTGGTATATCCCACACTTGATGGTGACTTGTGCAGTTGGCCTCTAGTGTTGTTTTCCACACTGCCCTTTAATTCCTGATGAAGGCTCTTAGGGTCCTATTGATCTTGAATAGTTCTAAGCATTCCAGGGTCCATGTGTGAGGCATTGAGTCGTAGGCTTTCTTGTAATCAATCCAGCAGTGGTCTTACAGTCTCTGGTCTTATAGTCTTGAGTGACTGCTCCAGTAGCAGGTGTTTTGCTCCTCTGGTATTTCTGCCAATTCCTTTCTGGGCCCCACTCACGTATTGAGCCATGTGCCCGTCCATAAATGGACGCGAGATGAGAATCGGGAACTGTTGGAATGCTACTGCACATGTAATCCCGGTGAAAGGAGTTACATGAAGAGGATGTGGGACCTATACATATAGAGAGGGTATACAGGGTTCACGCCTTCCTGATGGTCATCAAAAATGTCTTCAGCTTTACGAGAACGAATTATCGTCTGTGAAGTTATATGTCTGATATTTAAGGACTTTATTTCTAATTCTTCATTCCGTATTTAGTGGTGACTCGAACAAAATCATGGATACAAATTTTGGTGACCGTTAAGTTACATACATTGAACGCGACATGTGAAACAAAGAAACGTAACCTCACATTCGCATTTGCAATATATAAGAAAATCAAAAGAACTGGGATTTATAATGAATCTTTTTAAAAACATATAGATGCACAAACATCGTCACATATACAGCGATTATTAACAAAGTTTCATTAAGATTGGCCACCTTTTAAGGAGGCGATAGGGTACGCACAGACATAGACGCATGACTTTATATCTAAAAGAAACTCCTTTGTGTTTAATTAAGATGTTTAAAGATGATTCAGTTTTAGATTGCGCTGACACGCGTGCTATAAAAACTGTTTCTTTAAATAAAATTGTGTTATTTTACTTGACATCATCTGCTATGACTAATAAAATGCAGCTGGCTCAACTCATATGAATCATCCCCAGATGTATATGTGCTCATGAGTTCACCTTTGTACGTGTGAATCATCTCATGCGATTGTGTATATTTGTATAAATTTGAAAGTATGCCCGTGTGTGAAGCTCAGCTTTAGAAATTTGTTGAACTTAATGACTTGTGCTCTTCTACTAAACTCATCAGCGCAAACTTAATCCTGAGGGCTAAATGAGCGAGGGCTAAAAATAGTCTCTGTAGCCACAGTGCCATGTGTAGCAGGATATGGATGTCTGGTATATAACAGTGATGAAAAGACAAAGAGAAAAAAAGGGGCACAAAGAAGACTGGAAAGAAAAGACTTAGCATAAAAGGAACAATGTGGCTTTATATTTCAAAAAGGCCTGGAAAGATAACAAAATGGGTCATAAATAAATATAGAAAGTGGTATTTGAGGACAATACTGGCATAAACCATCATAGTGTATACCATTTGGGGTATAATTTTGTTTTGAATTTCTTTTTATAGTTGAACCTTTTGGGAATCATGACTTTCCTGGCACTTCCCAAAACTCTTTGCATGTAGATCTGATGGGAAAAGGAATAATAAGCTTCCACTGGCAGGCAGGCAGACAAACAGATGGATGCATTCAGTCAGCAGGTACATAGATGATGTAAATAAATAGACAGGGCAGGCTAATAATGGATCGAGAATTAGATTAGAGACAAAGTGATTAAAAAACGGGATCCTGCTCTATTGGTAATGCCTTCTGTCCACATGTTCTAATTATAACTAAATGCATTGCCCTCCTTCTCCCTTACTCCTGCTTGGTCTCCTGCTACTACAAAATGCTTGACAATCTTAACAAAGCTTCCCCGAGGCCCCTTATCTAATAGAGCAGTCTCTACAAGATGTACACCCACACACACACACAAAGAGCAGCCAGCAGCAAGGGGAGGACAGAGTCGAGGGGGAAAGATGAGGGAGTAATGGGACAAAGACAAGTTGTCAGATAAATGAGATAAATTAGGCACTGAGTGAGGAACGACAGAGAAAGAGAGAGAGAGCTATTCTTTTCCAGCTCTCCGAGGGTTGTTGGTGTGTGTGAGAGCTCTGGTGGGATCTCATTGTTCTTTTTTGTCATTGTGTGTGTGTCTGTGTCCATCAGCTGCAAGCCACACAGAGTATTTTATCAGCACTGAGGTCTGCGTGAGATTGCCAACCTCTGATTCTACGAGACTGCTTGAGCAGGAGGAAGTATATGCAAATATACTGTAGGTCACAGCTGAAGAGTGTACTACATGAAATACATGAAATCCTGCAACTTTCTTGACTGATTTTTGTCATAGACAGTAAATTCATTTTTTTTAAAAACCCCTCATTGATTAAAGTTGACGTTTTTTGTCTTGGTTAAACCAGGATCAAAGATGCTGCTGGCCTGGCTCTTGCTGTAGTAGTTACTGGGGGGGGNNNTATAATGCTGTCATTTATCAGAGAGACAACAGAGAACTAAAGAGACAGCCTGTTGGAGACCCCAGGCTGCCACAGTGCCCACGCACAGAGTGTCATTTTACCATTGCATCACAACACATTAAATTAACTTAAATTTGTTTGTTTCCTGGAGACTTTCTAACTCTAACCTGAGTGAAATCTATTACTGCTTGACCTAAACCTAAAACTAACCTTTAAATCTAATTTTAAACTTGCCTATCATTGTTGGAAAGACTTCCTTTTGTTTGTTGCTTAATTTAGATTAGCATATACAGATACTATATATCTATTACTGGCTAACCATGTTTTTTTTTAAGCTATCAAGGCAGAACAATACCTTATCACAATTATTTTGCACTTATTGGGAGTTTATTTAGAAAGAAGGTTTTAACACCTTAACAAGTGTTATTACAAGGGCATTAATATAAAGCATTGGGGGGGAGGGGGGATCTGAATTAATGCTGCATTCCTTTTGCCTGGGAAGTCGGATGTTGGAGCTGGGAGTGAGATGACTCCCAAGGTGCCCATGTTCCAGTAGCAGTAGTCAGGAAAAACAGGCTCTATTTTCCTCCCTAGCAATGTGGAGCCATTTATCCATCACTAGGAATACCTGTTATTGCTTATTTCTTTTTGTGCTTAAAAACAGCTGCAGCAGGTTAGAGCCTGGTCAGTGCTCTGTATATAACTTATTTAGCAATAGAGATATGCAACAATGGTAGTACAGGTTTTACAGTTTTATTACTCCTTATGCTTACTGCTGCAATCTTCAATTGCAAAGTCAGATTTTCAAGTGGGAAAGCTGACTTGAAGGGGCATTCCACCTTAAAATTGTGACTGAGGACACAGTGTAACTAAATGTTACTTGCACTTTGTTCTCTTAATGTGACTCCTGTCTCCTTCCCCTCACCTCCAACCTGTCGCAACAGATGGCTGCCCCTCCCTGAGCCTGGTTGTGCTCGAGGTTTCTTCCTGTTAAAAGGGAGTTTTTCCTTCCCACTGTCGCCAAGTACTTGCTCATAGGGGGTCATTTGACTATGGGGGTTTTCTCTGTATTATATGGTCTTTACCTTACAATATAAAGTGCCTTAAGCTGTGATTTGGTGCTATATAAATAAAATTGAATTGAATTGAATAGATTCATGTTCCCAAAACACAAAAATGCACACACACACACACACACACACACACACACACACACACACACACACACACACACACACACACACACA
>JAVDPK010000672.1:26440-42906 GCA_034780415.1 Cichlasoma orientale
CCCCCCCCCCCCCCCCCCCCCCCCCCCCCCCCCCCCCCCCCCCCCCCCCCCCCCCCCCCCAGTCGTGGGCTACTCAATATCTTCTTTCTTAATGATATAAGCAGCACTTAAAATTTTTATACACATTTACCAGAGCAACCCTGTAAGCGTCAAACTCACATGGATGAAGAAAGGGAAATGTAAGGCTTTTTCTTCATCGAGCACTCTCCTCTCGAACACTTTCTCTCTCTTCTATTCCTTCCTTTCTTTCTTTCTTACTTAACCCCAGAAAAAGGCTCAAGTATTTAAAGAAATTTACAGGATTATGTACAAAAAAAAGTTGATGTTTGTTTATGTTGGACTTTATCCTCTTTAAAAAAAAAAAAAATCACTCCTAATATATTTGGAAAAGGGAAAAAAATGCAAAAGCGAAAAAAAAAAAAAAAAAAAGACAATAAAAGAAAGACAAACTTGGATTTGATATTTCACATTTTACACTCTTTGACTAGTGGCTCTACTTGAGATAACACAGATCAACAAAATTAAAAAAAAAAAACCACACAAAATAATAATAATAATATAATATAATAATTAATGTTTACTGGTACAGATGAAACAAGAGGACTGGAAGAATGGAATGTTAACACGATTGCACATCTAGAACCAGAAAAGCCTGGCAGCCTTTCTGCCCTGTCGGGTGTGGGTGGCGTGAGCCGACAGCAGGCGCCAAACACCCAGATTTTTTTTTTTTTTTTTAATTTTGTGTTGTTCTACAGTAATCATAACCAACAGCACCAATAAAATGGATCTCCTTGCTAAGTATCAGGCACCATTTTCACTCGCTAGTGAAGAATGTCCCTCCATACCGCAAGGAACTGAGGTGACCTTTCACCGGTCAAGCAGCTGCAGCTCTGCCCCTCTCACATCCGCCAACGAACGTCCACAATGATGACAAAATAAAATACACACAAAAAAAACTAGCAACAAACAAAGCTAAAATTCAAAATAGAACTTGGAAAAAATAAAAAACTGTAGCCAACCAACAGTAAACCAACATCATCTGTCTTTCAAGTTTTTTTTCTTGCATCTCCAACCCCCATTTCAAAAAATGAAAAAAATATATATATATGCAGGAACTGCATGAAGAACACATTAAAAATTATTCCTCTTCCTCAAACCAAGGACAGAGAGAGACTTTGGGCAACTACTTGATGTCATTTTCATTTCACAAAACCATGGGAGGGGGGGCAGGGGGGAAGGCCGCCTTTTCATTCGTCCTGTGTTCACAGTTGAGGGACGTGTGATGAGAAGGGATGGGGGGTTCAGTTTCAGGGGCGGGGGGGGAGGGGGGGCAGGAAAGAGTGATGCAAGAAAAAGGTAATTATTGTAACCTCCTTTCAGCTGAGGAAGGTTGGAGGTGGAGCTAAAGGGTTAAATGGGGCCTGTGAAGCCTGTGAACATTATACTTAATGCTTTTAATGTTGACTCAGAGAGAGAAAGGGGTGTGTGTGTGTGTGTGTTCTAAAATCATCCAAAATAAAAACAAATTCTTTCACACTAGTGCAAAAAAGACATCTTGCTTTTCTCTTTTAGTTCATTTTTTTAATAACAAGCCTGTCATTACTAAAGGAGAGGAGAATTTCTTTTTTTAGAGGTGGAGACTGAGGTCAGGCGAGGGGATCTTCAAAGCTCAAAAACAATCTCTAATATCGGGCGCTGGAAAAAGAGCGGTTTGATAGTGATCCTGCTTAATGTGTGAAAACAAAACACAGGGGTTCGGAGGGGTGGAGGGGGTGGGGGGGCGTGGTGGGATGTGGGCACAGCACACGGAGGTGGCAATGTTGAGGCGTCCCGCCTCAGGACACGGCGGCGGCCTTGAGCATGTGGCTGGACGACAGGCGCGCCACCTCTACAGTGGCGCGTTTTCGGGGGCCTCGCTTGGCCGGCGATGCTTTGGCAGGGCTTAAGCCGTGGCAGGGGTCCCCTCCTCCGCCAGTAATGATGACACCTCCTGCGTCGGCGCCTCCTCCATTCTTCAACAAGGCCCGTCCGCAGACCTGGCTCACCAAACTGTCGATCTGCTCCTGTGTGGCAAAGGGAAAAGTTTGGAATGAAACAAATACACACGAACAAAAACAGACGGTATGTGGGGGGAAAGGGAAGAAAAAGTGAAGGTGTGTGTACTCTTTATGAGACACACACCTGCACTTGGTTAAAAATTCTACTTAATAAAAGAAAAATCCCCCTTTTGCACGGTATAATAATGGATATGATATCTACAAAAAAATTCATTTGCTTATTACTTTGCGAGATTTGATGAACATGTCCTTTCCAGCGTCATCAATTATTATTTTTTGGAAGTTTATTAAAAGAAGAAGAAAAGAAAAAAAACTCTCATTGATATTTGATAAATTACTCACCTGCACTAGAAACGACACCACAGGCACAACACTGTATAAGCATTTTTGTTAATCAGCTGCTTTCAGGAGCAGTGAAAACCTAGCTGATGTCTCCCCCATCTGGACAGAGAGAGAACTGAAGCACAGCAGGCCCATACAGCGGCCGCTTACCTCATCGTATCGATACATCATCTTAAGGCCTCTGCAGGATTTGTGCTTCTCCACATAGCGCAGGGCACACTCCAGACAAAAGACCACGTTGTCAGTCTCCCGAACCACCTGAAAAGGGAAAAAAAAGGTTTTTACAAAAAAGAACTCGGAATTCTCTTCTTCTCGTCTTCCACTCATACTTATCATACTCACTGTTATGCTACTAGTAGTAAGTATGTTCAGCACGTTAACCTCTACTCACTATGTTAACTTACAGACCGTAATGCAGAAATTATACCTACAAACTTAAAACAACTCAGGTTTATTTATACAGTGCATATTCACAACCACAGTTGCCTCAAGGCACTTCATACTGTAAGGTAAAGACCCCACAATACAAAAGAGAAAATCCCAACAATCGGACGATCCCCTTTGAGCAGCACGTGGCGACGGTGGGAACGGACAACTCCCTTTTAAGAGGAAGAAACCTCCGGCACAACCAGGCTCAGGAGGGGCAGCCACCTACCGCGACCGATTGGGGGCGAGGGGGGAAAGAAGATAAAGGAGAGCACAGAGACCGCGGAAAAAATACAAGCTACGGGAGAGAATAGACAAAAGTTAATACAAAACATACAAAAGTGGCAAATAAATGCATCATAAGAGTTGAATGGAGGAGAAGTCCCCCAGCAGCTTTCAGCAGCATAAATAATGGATGGGTTCAGGGTCGCCCGATCCAATTTGGGAAACTCTAGGAACCACAACCAAGCCTACACTGTGAGAGCAAAGTGCTCTATTAGGATAATAAGATAAATATATGGCAGGGCCTGATCCTTCAGACCTTTGTATGTGAGGATTCTAAATTCAACTCTAGATTTAATAGGACGCCAATGTAGAGAAGCCAATATGAAAGAAATATGGTCTCTCTTTCTTGTCCCCGTCAGTATTGTTGTGGTGTTTAGCATCAACTGAAGGCTTTTCAGGGAGCTTTTAGAACAACCTGATAATAGATGTGTGTTTAATGACATATCCTGGTCAAACATGACTCCAAGTGTTCTTGGAGGCCAAGATAACGCCAGCTAAAGTAAATAACTAGCTAGACACCATGTTTCTGAGATTTTAAGGCCAAATACAATAACCTCAGTTTTGTATGAATTTGGAAGTAGAAATTAAGACATTACTTAACTGATCTGTATAATCTGGCTTCACAGATAAATATGATCTGCATAGCAATGAATATATGCAGTGCTTTCCAATAATACTGCCTATGGGGAGCATATATAATGTACAAAGTATTGGCCCCAGCACAGAACCCTGTGGAACTCCGTTTTCTGTAATGGTTAAAACTGTATTTCCAAAGTCTTCACTACTGCGAGTTAAAGGAATACACAGCTCAACAGAGCTGTGACTACAGTGCCGAAAAGAAGAAATATGGGGTGGTTCCTGTTTTCCTCTTATCAATGACAAACAGTAAGACATCCTAGCTTTATGGAGGACTTTTTTTTAAAATAAAGTATCAAGCTACTGTTCCAGGCCAGGTGAAGGCCTTCTAAATCAGAAGAACACAATTTTCTCTCCAGTTTGTGTGTCGTCTGTTTGAGGCGCACAGTTTTTGTGAATTGTACCAGGGAGTCACATCTCTTTGATTTATTGCTCTCTTTTGCAGTGTTGCATGCAGTGAGATAATTAACATCTACTACATAAAAAAAATGTTTTCCCCAGTGCATTGTAGATCATTATTGTAAATTTAAATGTCATTAAGAAAGACCACTAAATGGCATGGTGTGCCATATGTCAGGACAAAATGTGTGATTAAAGTAGTATGTTTGCTTGAGTGTTGAGGTTGTTTTCAGCATCTATATGAATGCTAAAATCACTAATTATTTTATTTGCTCAAATCAGATAAAAAGTGTGAGATTTCAGATAAAACCTTTGAGTAAGGGACAGGTGGATGATGAACAACAACCAGTAAAAACTGTTTTTTGTGTCTTCCAGCTGAGGTGTTCAAGGCTAAGAGTAATAACAGCTGTCTAGTTCTTTGGGTGATTAATAAAATAGAGTGAACGATCGCTGCCTTCATTTACACTAAAATAAACTATATTCAGGTTTCTTAAAGACAAGATAAATCAATATGCTGATCAATTATTACATCATTTACTAACAGGGTCTTGGAGAGAGAGACCTAATGTTCAAAAAAATTTTCACATTTAATTGTTTTGCTTTTCGGGGCGATCGAAATAGTTTTCATACGGTCTCTGTGAAGCTGCTGAGAGACGTGCGACGCTGCCTACACACTGGAAGCGATTTGCTCGTCGCTCATCACTTTGAAGCTGACAGCTGGTCGCTCGCAGGAATTCCAGGCTCCAGTTGCCTAGGTAACCCTCTAACATATTTACTATCAGGTCATATGTCAATCAGTGATATTCTTGACTTTCATTGGTTGTCTCTTCAGTTGCTCGCCTGGAAGTTGAGAAGAGTTTATTGCGGGTCTTCACACTTCACGTCACTCAAAATCATCGAATATTGTTCACTTTTTAACTTTTTATGGTCTCTCATCACCACATTGCTGCGAATCGCTTCCAGCGCGTACGTGGCTCAAGGCTGCAGCTCTGCTTCCTGTTCTCAACTCTGTATAGACTATCCAGAATCGAGAACAGGCAGCATGACTGGTTTAGTAAATTCAGCCATATTTCTAGAGATGAGATGAGATGTGCCCCATCCATAGTAGGAAGGATGCAGTCTCTCCGAATAAAACCATGTTTTCCAGTTGCCTATGAAGCCCACATTGTTTGCTGGACACCACCCAGACAGCCCGTGATTGAAATATGACATGTGCCATCACATGGTCAGCTTGGGAAGCGGACCAGAGAAAACTACAGAGTCACTGAGACATTGTTAGTAAAGTTACACACTGAACTCCGATTGATGTAACCGGATGTCATTAGTGCTGACGTCAATCACCAAATTTCCAAATCTACGTTTACCTTTTGCCAGCTGTTTTAAAACTCGTGCAAACAAATGCTCTGGCCGCTGGGATACACGTGATTACGGCTGCCGGAGTCTGCAGGTTCATGTTTCTAAGTATGGAGCTGCCAATGACCAGAGTGCAAAAAATGGGTAGAAACGTGAACACGCTGGTGGTGTTCCAAGGGCTTCAGTTTTGGACTACGCTTCCTCCAAGCAGTCACCCAGACGGCCTTTCTTCCCGGCAGTTCGGGAAGACCCGCTGAGTGACGGCTAATCGGTACTAAAACCTTCTTTGGCCGCACTGGCTCAAGAGGCCTGGCTAGCTGTTGTGGCTGCAGGCTTATTTTTCAACAGTGCAGAGCTGTGTCTCCAATTCACAAAGTATGGCCTCCAATACTATAAAAAAGTTACAATTATTATATGTAGCACTATCACTAAAGGAGACCAGAGAGTAACAGAGCAACAATTACAGCCACTCTGACTGGATCTAGGATTTCATTTATAAATATTTAGGATGAAAATGTTGACTTGAAGGAAGGAAGTCCGTTGCAGATAAAAATGAATCCAAACCATTTTACATTTGAGACATTGCCACGGTAAAACCCCCGGGGCCTTCTGTTCTCACCATGGACAGATAGCAGAGATGTTGACAGATCTGGCAGCGCCTCTCTGAGGACTCCAGTGTCAACCATTTGCCACGGGGCTTCTTACGTCCCTCGATGGGTCCCAGGCTGCCATCATGTGTGCCGTAACGGGCAGAGGAGAGCAAACCTGCCTTGTAGAGTTCCCGACGTTGGCGCATCTCTATGTTCCTGATGAAAACAAAACATAATCTGTGAGTAAGAGCAAAACGATGTTTGCAGCTACTGAGTGAAAACGGAGAAGAAACTATCAGGGCGTATCACATGGTTGTTATTGCTCTGGGTAAATAGGAAGAGTCGTTGCATCATACCTGAGGTCTTTGAGTAGGGTGGAGATGGTGGTGAGGAGAAGGCCGTTGTCCCTCTTGGACTCGGCTGTGGCGATCTGATACAGTAGCTTCTCCATGGAGAAGGGTTTGGCTATACAACGACATTTCAGGTCCTGTGGGCGGGGCAAAAACAGTCATTTATTAACCATTTTTGGCCATCTTTCAGTGGTTTGCACTCAATCAAAATGATAAGGTGTGGACTGATACACTCTGAGAATGCTGGCAATGTCGTTTGGTGTATCGCGCTGAGAATATTTGCAGCATAACCGAGGACTCCGCACGCAGATTGATTTTCTTGTCGTCTCCTATGATTCCTCAGTAACAGGAACAGTACATTTCAGGCAGTGCTCCACAATGCAGCACATTTTATGAGTGTCACATTACCCTTCAGGGTAATCTTGATGTGGCTATGGGTATGATAGCATTGCTGAAGTTATATGTACTTCCATCAACCGTAATGCCTATAATGACAATAGGGAACATTTTCTTCTCTTCTATTGCAGCTATAATGAAGTCCAAAGCTTTACTCGGGATCGCTCTCACACACACTCGCAAACACAGAGCAAAGCAGACGTAGAGCTCCAAGTTCAAAACGCTGGCTCAATCAAGGTTCTAAGTTCATTTCAGCGTTAATCAGCTCTACCTAAACCTTTAACGGCTACAGTAAACAGCACTGACGTGCTGCAAAAGCTGGGGCGAAATAAACACAAACATGTAAAAGCTGTCGTTATTTTTGGTTCGGCTTCGTTGGCCCGGATTTACATGCTGACCTTTGCGGCCTGGTAGCCCAGGTTCATCCAGTGTGGTGTGGCAAAGTGCACCGTCTCTGACACGCTGTAGCCACAGCACACTTTAGAGACAAAGGCACCGGGGAAGCAGACCACAAACTGGCCACTCCGCTGGACAGTACGATAAACCTTGATGCCCTCGCGGCACAGCACCTCTGGAGAAATCTGCAAGAGTGGAATAAACAGTGTTACATTTCCATGAGACTACAGATCAAAAGCACCACTTACTTACAGTGGATATAGAAATTATTATATACGGCTATATTTTATACACTGACCATGATATTCTTCTCCAGCATTTCTAGTCCTGGCGTGCCATTGGCCTGAAGCAGTGTATGGACCACCTTGTCCAGCTTAGCCTTCTCCTCAGCAGGGATAGAATACCTGTCCGAGGAACACACACAAACAAACATCAGCGCGCACACAGACTTTCATTTCTATTGGTTGTCCAAGCTCATTTTACAGATTTTTAACATGTTTACAAGTTTTTATTGTACAAACATATACTGAGGGAACACCTTTGCGCATACTTACCAAATGCAATCAGCACCAGTGTGTAAGTAATCAATATATGGAAGGCGATTTTGGTCTCGAGACCAGCATGAGGTAGAAAAGACCATGCCAATGTTTAGCCAGGGAATGGTCACCCCTGTAGAGACGGGGAGGTTAAGTGAAAGAGAAACATTAATATCTGCAGGCTAAATAGCAGAAACAAAGACACACAGTGTCACCTGAAAAGATGCCGCCAGCAATGTTAAATTATTTACATTTTTCTAGTACAAAGCAACATTTAGAAATCGTGCAGTGAAAACACAATTCTCACCAGGCACAGCACCCAGATGCCTCAGTATGGATCCAGAGTTATTTGGGAGGACATTGAGGTTCCATCCATGTCTGAGGAAAGGAGGCAAAGAATACGTTACTATCTTCATGACTTTCGAGGAAGCAGACAGTTTCACTGTTAAAGAGTCCTCTCCCAAATTCATCAGCTGACCTGTGATCAGGTAAAGACTTCTATCCAAACTCACGAGACAGGTGAGAGACACTTACTTTGAAAATGGCTCTGACTTTCCTGTGGGGAAACCACTGCCATGTGTACTGGTGTCCACCTTCCCACAATGCACTGCCACGTGGCAGTCTCTCTGCTCCACAATCCTCCAGTACTCTTGCTGCAGGAGGGGGAAAAAAAGGAAAAGTGGTGAGAGAAAGTATGCATGAAATAGGTACAGGGTACGTGTCCCTCACGGTCAGCCGTGCTGATAGCTGATAGATGAGAAAACTGAACTAACTTTTTAAAATGATCTCAATCTGTCTGCATATTTGATTCAGCAATATGTTGTTTTCATAGGAGCAAAAAAAAAAGTAATTACAGCAAAGACATTTAACACTAAACGCTACTGGAGAGAGATTATAAACGTATTTGATTAAGGCGATTAAGGGCGTGCTTACCTGAACCTCAGCAGCCGATGGTTCCTTATTAAAGCACATGGTCATGGTGTTCCGGGCTATCCTGAAGAAGTTGGTCAAAGACACCGATTTCCCCTGCAAATCACAAAGAGACATTAAACTCCACAAAGAATGCTTAGATGGGTGGATGAAAGTGCACTGTAAATATTTATGGTAATAGAGGGGTGGGATTAAAAATTAAAGAAAACATCAATGAATTCTCCTTTTTCCCACTTCAGGTTTGCATGAGTCAAGAGGGAACCGCAGGGGATTATGGACAAAAGATTGCACGCCTGACTGCGTGTTTCAACAAGGATCTGTGCGCCGTCCGTTAGTCTCAGACAACTCCCCTGGACTTGACCCTCTCCCACTGACACCCCTGCTACAGAGACTCTTTGAAGGTGACCATAAATCTGCCAGCTCTAAGCCTGAAGATGTGCCGACAAGGCTGAAAGATGACCTTGTGGATTCCTAATGCTCACAGTGACAGTTTGTCTGGCTTTTCTTTTTCTTTTTTTTTGTCCGCCTCCTTAGGTGTTTGCAAATAGTACCTGACTTAGTTCTTTTTATTATTACACTAGCTTCAGGGTTGTGAAACAATGCAGTTAAATTACAGTGTAGTGCGCCAACAAGACTTTTTGTCATTCGGTAGCAGCGCTTTCCCGAGCTTTTCCCGGCGTAATTACAGTTAATTACACCCTTGACATGCACTTTGTCCTCTTGATGGAAAAAGTGAAACGTAAGCTCCTCCTGGGGGGGCACATGTGATGAATACCGCCCACAAATCTGAGCTGGGCAGAGAAGTGATGAGTCATATTTTGACAAGACTGCCATTTCACGACAGTGACAGCCATTCGCGCGACACTGTGCACTGAACAGTACTTGTAGAACTCAGGGGTCAGGTTTGTTGACAGTTCTTCAGAGGGAG
The DNA here is from genome assembly GCA_034780415.1 of Cichlasoma orientale. NCBI lineage: Eukaryota > Metazoa > Chordata > Actinopteri > Cichliformes > Cichlidae > Cichlasoma > Cichlasoma orientale. The sequence continues at coordinate 36,065 of JAVDPK010000672.1, forward strand.
GTCATGCAGAGGGATTCGGTTACCAAGAGGAATTGGGAAGGAGAGGAAGGGAAAAAAAAAAATCAAATGAGATCCAGATTTGAGATGGGTGGAGTGTTGTGCGGTGTGAAGAAACAAAATCACTTTAATTGCAAAAAGAATAACTGTTTCAGTTCATCGAGGTGCTGCTGCAAAATAAATGCACAGCCAGTCACATGGCATGCATTTTTGTGCGTGGAGAAGTGAATAAATTTGAATTTCCACATGCACACAAACTACTGGGGGTAGAACAGCTACGCAGAGGCTTGGCAAGAGGGAGAGAAAGAGGGGGCTGGAGATCTGGGAAATAGCTAAGAGCAAGGACATGGGCTGAAGGAGAGAAGCCATGAGGAGAGAGCTGGACCGAAGGAACTGTGGTGAAAGCTCAAGGAGGCGGGGCTTTGGGGGGGTGGGGAAGGAGTGAGGGGAAGGTCTGTTTTGGAGGCTGCCATTTCTCTGACCTACATTTCAGCCAGCCAGAATCAGCATGGCTGCAAGCAGGCTGGGGAAGTGGGAAATACATGTCGTGTAGTCCACAAACACACAAGCAGCTCTACATACCACCTTACCAAGCACAGCTGCACACAAATATTAAACAATCCAACAAGAAAACAAAGCTGCTGCCCCCCCCCCTCACCGAAACAGCAAAACACAGGCCTTTGCGATGGCCCAACTATTTCTGCATATAATCAGGTGTGCAAACTTTGCTTAAACAAACCACAAACTGTGGCAGCTAACAGCATGATATTATTGCCAAGAACACGGTAAGAATATCAATAGGCATTCAAATTGTGTGGTTAACACCACCCCAACAATGTCCCCGCGTGAAATCCAGTCACAGTTTGTTGAAACGATACAGAGCGACGCAAACAGGGTGCATGTTTGAACTTGAGAAGTGACAGAGGAAATAGTCAAATTACGCGGTGACACTACAAAAAGTGTCAATTGTTTCCAGCTCATGATATTTAACAACGCCTCTGAGAGGCGCACCGGCACTGACAACAGGCCAGAGAAGATGGCAATAGCCACAGATTTACCACATAAACAAGACAACGGACATCAGCTTTGACCGAAGGACCAAAACAAACTTGACAGTGGCGACCAAAAAAGTAACGCAAGCAAACAAATGAAGGAAACTTTATGAAAATGATAGCAGCCATAATAACAAGGCAGTAAGGAAGCGACACCCACATGTTTCCATGCCTTAGAGCTGATCTTTAAACAGTAATTCAGTAAGAGATAAACTGTGCTAACAGCACTTAATGACTTATCATAAGAAAAGAGCAGAGAAGCAAAAAATATGATAAACTTACGTGCCTCTTGTCTGTATGCTTCAAAAGTGTGGCATAAACAGCAAATGTCGTCTTCATCCTCACCTTGTAAATACATTTGTGCTGGTCACCGAGAACACCCCTGTCCTCCTCCTCCTGCTCTTCCCCATGCTGCCTGTCCTCTTTGCCTTGTTTTTCCTGAGCGAAGAGCCGGCGCCGGCCCGCTTTGACCTGAGCCTCCAGTTCCTTCAGATGCTGATACACTCCATTGGTGCGGTGGTGCCCCGTCGCTCCTCCCACTATCCCACCTACGAGCCCGTTTTTGGGCTCGTAGCGCGGCAGCGAGAAAGCGCTAGGCGCTGAAGAATCCGCAAGGCCCTCCAGAGGGCCACGGCGACACTCCAGGTCCTTTTTCTCCTGCAGCACCTCAGCCTGCAGCCGGAGGCGCTCCTCAGCACTGAGCGAGTCATAGGACAGGATATACTGGAGGTAAGCCTCCTGCAGCTTGGCCAGCCGGTCCTGCGCAGACTTGGGGATGCGCAGGAGGTCGGCGAGCTTGGTCCACTTCTTCAGGTCCATCACCTGCTGCATGCCGCCCATGTCATTGATGAGCTGGAAAAAACGTGACAGGTCCACTTCACAGCCACCTGGATGGAGATGGAGCAGAACGAGAAGGTTTAATAAGAAGAGAACAAGAGTAATGAGCTTACATACAAAAACAGTGGAAAGTGGTGGTTTTGGAGTGCTTTCAGCAGAACATTTGCTTCACAGACTAACTTGAAAATCAATCAAAAGTGATCTGAAATAACATAATTCTGACTCATCCAATAATGTCGCGTGTACATAAAGAAGTTGTCTGTCTTCACCAATATAAACTCGGGTTTTTAAAAAGACGCAGAAAGCAAAGCTAATCTAGAAGAATGCCATCTCGGGCCATCTGCTCCTTTGGCTAAATACGCCGTTTCCTCCTGCCCAGTTCATTTTATTTGAAACAGCCAATCCACCTTTCAGAACTGATCTGAACTCTCATTGTGCCAAACACAGACACAAATTACTGTTAATGTAGAACTGATCTGCTGGGGACAGTAAAGGAAGTCATTTGGAACCGGGATACCCTGGCTGGCTCCGCTGTGGACTGCTGGCTGCCAGGATTCTCTGGCCAACAGCCGCGGACCAACAGTGCTCACACCGGCATAATCTGCATTCAGCATATATGAAAGCTACGTACAGTACAACAGATTCAACCAGTGTAAAACCATCGGGTTTCAACAGCCACTTGTTTGCATACACGAAAGTTTGCACACACACACAAAGCTCACGCATCAGATTTCCAGCCTGACCCGAGGCTGTTTAAATACTCATAAAACGCTGATGTCATTGGGAGAAATGGAAGGTGACGGAGCAATCTGAAAGAAATATTGTTTTCACTGGCCGCCAGGCTCCTTTCTGTTACTGTCGCCTATAAACGGCGAGATAAAAAAAAAATCAGGCCAAATGCTGCTGAAGCTCTCAGAGCCCCGGTGATAGCAACAGGAACAATAAGAAGTGCATAAGTGTCACAGTAAACAGTTTTATAGAACGAGGGAGGCAAATCACAGTTACACTGCAGAATACCGAGGATGCAAAATCAAGTTTTTGCAACTGTAAATCATCCTCTTTTGCCACACTGCTACTGGCTTATGCCCAAAAATAACAGCGTGTGAGTGCTCTGGATCACAGAGAAATTGAATTAGAAAAGTTTTGTGCCATAAACCACGCTCTGTGTGTGTGTGTGTGTGTGTATGTGTGTGTGTGTGTGTGTGTGTGTGTGTGTCATCTTTTGAGTCGCAAAAGGATCTTTTGCCATATTGTCTCCTGTAGTTTTCCTGTAATTTAATAAACCAAAACAAACCACATTATCTTCCCCTCATGCTATAATATTCCTGTTGCACTTATTTCACCCTCTGAAGGGTGTCTCGTGTTTCTTTAACGGTCCACTCCTGAAAAACCAAGTCTGCTCTGATTGGTCAGCTGGCCATTTAAACGTGAAATGAATGAATAGTGGTTACACACAGTAATGCAGATTCTATGAGTATAGGTGTAGCTGCCAGCAACAGGAATCAGTTACAGTTACATTTTCTAAATTACTTCGCCAAATCCTCCCATTTGTTCTTCACGCGTACACAAAGAGTGTGTTGGTGCTGCCTGTTCCACTTACCAATGACCGGTGGCTCATCCATGGTAATGCCCTGAGATTTAAGGTGCTTGCGGATGCAAGCCAGCCGCTGCAAATTGGGGCCCCAGCGCCGGCCCAGCATGTGGACCCTCTGCACCTGTGTAACAAAACGCATCTCCTCGCTCAGCTTACACTCTGGTCGCCAGTCTGGTGGCGGCACCACGCGACACATGCCAGACATCTCGGCCTGTTCCCTCACTGCATCCAAGTACACCAGGGGGTCCTGAAACTCCCTTGGACCTGGCCGGAAAACAGGGACTTCACCTAAGGCTGCCCAGCCCTCCGACTTGCTCCGCTGGCGATCCCACTCCTTCTCTTGCTCGCGTTCCTTCTGACGCGTCAGCTCTTTCTCACGCTCCCACTCCTTGTCACGGTCAGCAGGCCGCAATGCTGCTGGTTTGAGCTGTCCAGGGCTGTTGGTGGAAGTAAGAGGAGAAGAGGCGGAGGAGGACACAGAGGTTTGTTGGGGGTCTGAGGTAGTGCTGGCGTGACTGGGGTTCGGTGAGTGATTCTGGCCTAATGAGGGGGAGGAAGAGGAGGAGCTGCGACCGTGAGACCTGCTCTGCTGCTGCTGTGCTTGTCGTATCAACATCAGCTTGCCAGCCGATGCCCGCTTAGGTCGCTGGTTCACCGGCTCCACATTGGCTGCTGGTGTAGAAGGAGGCAGGGTTTGTTGAGCAGGGAGAGTAGAAGATGGAGGCGGGGTAACAGGTGGAGTTTGTTTAGGAGGAGGGGGTGTTTCTGATTCATGTCCATTAGAAACTGGAGTGGTAGGCGAGGTGTTTTGCGTGGTAGCTTTCTCTTGATTGGCCACCTTCTTGCTGCTGCTGCGGGTCTCCAGAGGAGTGGACTGGAGCTTGGCCTTCTTGGCCTCAGTGCCAGGTGTTTTGGCTTTTTGCTCAACAACCCCTGTCCCCACGGAGTTAAGCACCACCTCCAGACGCCGCTTGGAGTTGCGCAGTCCTTCTCGACCTTGGCACTCCCCCTGGCCCTGCTGGCACGGTTTCTGCCCATCCTCCTTGGCCAGGGTGTTGTGCCGCTGCCCATTTAGCCGGCCGTTTGGACGGCCGCCGGCAGCCACATTGTGCAGCCCATTGGATAGTAGCACCTGTTTGCGGGTTTTTGCATTGCTGTGGTGGGCTGGTGCCGCTGCTTTTCCTGAGTTGGCCAGCCCGTTGCTGGCTGCTGGCTGGCTGTGCTGATTGTGATTGTTCGCTGACGATGGTGCCGTGGCGGCGCTGTTGTGTTTGTTGCTGCTGTTGAGTTTGGTTTTCTTGCCCAGTTCTTTCTGTTTGGCTTTGGTGTAGGTGACGTGGCCCTTGGACACGGTGGCTGTGTACTTCTTCACAGTTTTGGAGGGCAGTCGGAAGTCGCGGCTCTTTTTGGCACCACTGACAGCTTGTGCCGAGCCCGCCCGTGTCAGCCCGTTTACTTTAGAGACCTGAGATGCACACAAAAAGCGGGGAGAGACAGATGAGACACGTTAGACACACAGAATGAACCATTTTTAAACAATGATGGGACTAAATCGCTTTTAGAAAAAGGAAAGCAGTGTTAGAAACAAAAGTGGGCGGTGTACTGACCGAGCTCAAATCTGAAAAGATCCCGCTGCTGGTTAGGTCACATTCCTTTCATTGTTAAAAATACTATTACAGCCAAGATAGTATAAAATGATTTTGCACCCACACACAGAAAATAAAATTATCAGAAAGTACAAGCCAACACATGCACGGGGCGTGGGCGCACCCACACTCCTCTACGAAGAGGCCAAACATTCAGATGCTAGCTGTGCAGTAAAACATTTGGCTGGTCAGACCAAAGCTATTTGTGGAAACCTTCACTATTCATTAGGGAGCCAATCAACTGTCTAGATTACTATACTTTCAAATGCACTGCACTTTTGCAAACTGCAGCTCAAACTGCTGTCAACACAATGGCTGAGATTTAGAAAAGGATATGTGTAAACCAAAACCAAAGCCACTACATCCTGAGATAAACAACAGTTTAGCTCGAGTAGAGGGGAAAAAGAGAGCGAGAGAGAGAGAGAGAGATGGCAGACATGAAATGGAAAGCAGGGATGGCTCTTTGATTTCTACTAGCAGATGGCTGGACAGTATGAGGTAGAAGGTGGGGTCACTGAAAATAAAATCCCATCCGGACATATAAAAATAGCCTTTTATTGGCTACGGCTTTCTTTAAATGCCATAATTCAATTTTTGTGTAATGACTAAAGGTGTTTTAATGTGCAAGATGGAGAAAGGAAGCAAGTGAGTGTGTACTGAGCACGTGTGTGTGTGTGTGTGTGTTAAGTCTTTAAAGCCCAGCTGTAGATGTGAGTGTCTAGTTCCACTGCTAGCTTACTGGGATGCAGCTGTGGGAAGAAACGCAGCCACCCTCTCCCTCAGTTCAAAGAGCTCCACAGCTGAGTGCACGTTAAAATCCACTGTGTTTCTGGGTCTGTTTTCTTATTAGCGTCAGCTTTTACAGTATGGCTGTTTCTGACGTGCCCACTTTTTTTTACTCTGCTTTCACTCAGTTTTCTCTCCGTCACTTCATTTCCTGCCTCTCTTTTCTTCCAAACATATTTCCTCTGCACACATATTTAAGAACACGATTTCCTCTCATCGTCCTCTTCCCACCTTAAAAGCTGCCAGGAGCTAGACCCCGGCTGACACACGACTAAGATAATATGACAATGCAGCTGAAAAATAATCTTGCTTCAATGTCGCAGCAAGTCGTGGATCACTCGTTTTTACGCTCGACTCTGCTCGGATCAGCTGGTTGTTGCACTTGTGGCCTTTGTTTGTGTGAACTAGTGAGCTGGAGATCATGATTATGTAGCAAAAGCTTTACTGTATGCCTTTCTTTCCCAACTTCAAAGTCATGCATTCAAAGCACGGGCAGTCGCATTTGTACTTAGCACATTACGGAGCCCTGGTTTCCATTAGAAAACATGAAAAACAAAGTGCGTCTGTATTTTATTGCTGTCACTCTGCTGCGTCTGCCTGTTCAGACGAGCTGGAAGTGAACCACACGAGCAAGAAAGGAGGGAGGATGGGAGAGATGGAGTTATCAATCACAGCCAGGGCGCCACAGGAGGGAGGTGACAGCCGGTCCATTGACAGGTCCGCCTTTGAAGGGCTCTCGTGTCGCACTTGTGTGTGTTTGTGTGTGCGTATGCGCGCATGCATGTATTGTATTGTGTTTGTCTCAGGTGGCGGGGGGCCGACACAAAGACCAGGCCATTAAAAGATAAGGGGGAACTGAAACCTAACCCTGCCTCCGTCAATCACTCCCTGCTCAGCACACACACAGACGCTCCTTCTCACAATGGAGCG
>JAVDPK010000672.1:73528-89480 GCA_034780415.1 Cichlasoma orientale
GTGTGTGTGTGTGTGTGTGTGTGTGTGTGTGTGTGTGTGTGTGTGTGTGTGTGTGTGTGTGTGTGTGTCTGTGTGCATCTATGTGGATGTGTGCGGTGAACTAATGAAAACCACAGTGCAGGCTGGCCTCTAACTGAACTCCTCTCAACACGGAGCACTAGAGGCCATCAGAGCAAGAGAAAATGAAAATCTCTCTGTTATAACAGACTCCTTCAGTGCGTCTCTTCCTACAGCGATGAGCATTTATGCTTTACTATCATTTAAGCCGCATGATCCTTTGGTTATAGCCCGGTCAGGCAGCCCGCACTGCAATTGCGACTGTACAATTAAATCCCAGTTGTTGTGTCTGACTTCGAGTTCGACTCTTAGCAGAAACAAGCAGCCCGAGACCGCATGACTTCACCGAGGCTGAAAACTCCCTTCAAACCCCGCGAATAAATTCAGCCATATGAATCCATATCAGTGTGACATTTTCTTGAGAGCATCAAAACAATGTCTCATAATTTTTCATATTTCAATTTGACTTTTTTTTTTTTTTGGACAAAATTCTGCTCCATCTTGCAAACCCTTCCAAACAAATACCCAGATCCAGATCTGGATTGATTCCAACATTTAAATCACTTCCAAGCCCCATCTCTGCTAAAATGTCCATGCAAACAAAAAGAATAATCGAACTGATAAACAAAAAAGGAGCATTGCTTTCTTTCTTTTATACTTTTATCTTGTAAAGTTGGCCCAGAGGCCACCTGCTTCAAATCCAGGTAGATGAATGCTTGTAATCACCAAAGTGAGATTTTGAGGTTACAGTATCGAATGACAGCTAGGAGGACTTAGGCAGGTGCTTGACGCGCAGTGAATGGAGCCTGTATGGGCTGCTCATTACAGAAGGACATCTGCTGCTGTCCAGCCCGCAGACTCCGCCTCCAGCTTTACACTGATGCTTGGATGCCGTGTCAATGCGTGTGAGGGACCAGAGGCAGAACAAAACCACACACACACACACACACACACAGAGCAGGCATGTGCTCTTACTCACAGTCACACCTGCCACCGACAGTAGCTGTCAGCTCGAGAATAAAAAGTATAAATAAAAAAGCTTTATGGCTGCTGCTTTTGGACACAGAAATATAAGGAGGAGGAATGCATGATGTTATCTGTGTGCGGATGTGTTGTTGAGGCAGAGGAAAAACCTACGATTGCAGGCGCACACCAGCCACTGTAAATCTGCTTAACACTCTATAGCGTTTGGTTTATTGTAATCTTATTTCAGCGAGAGATTTCAAACCTTTTTTTTTTCATGCTGAATGCATTAAAAGCATTCTCCAAAGATCATTACATCATTTTTCCCCCAGAATATTTGCCTTCGAGAGCAGCGTTTTGTTTATTTATTTATTTTTTTTTGTTTTTTTAAACCAATCTCTCTGAAAATGACTGTTGTTTTTCCACAGACATAATCATTTTCAATAATTCACGCATTACATAAATGCCTTCATAATAAAAATGATTCTGGCCGGAAATTAACAGCTTTTTTGTACTCAACATTTGGAAACGCATGGAAACATTCTTTTAAGTGGCTAATTATAAATGACTGAAACTGCATTTGCATTAAAAGATTTTTTGGGAGGGGGGGGGGCTCATTAAATATCTCAGCACCATTGAAAGGCTGATAATATTTACACTGCTGTCACAGAACTCAACTTGCTCCTCTCTAAACACTTTACTGCACACACTTGAAGGGAAAAAGGGGAGAAGCCAAGTCAGGGGGAGGAAGAAAATATGACAAAGAGCGCGCACACGGCAAGTTCATAAATCAGCGCGATGAACAATGTTGCACTGAAACATTTTGAACCGATTTTTGCCAGGGATGTTGTAACGGCGTATCACAGGGGCGGCACGGGGAGACAGATCGAATAAATTATGGAAAGAAAGAGCAGATGAGAGAAAGGGGAAGATGAAGCATGTGTCTAGAAAACAATGAAGAGAACTCGAAAGTAGCTGGTATCATGTGGCAACTTATGAAACCTCAGAGCTGAGGAACGTCAACACAACTCAGCTGCGCTTACAATTTATACCCTGTGTGAACAGCATACTCTCAATTTCTCACAGTATCCTTTCTACACACACACACACACACACTCTACCATTTACCTCTTTTTTGCAGGACTGTCCTCGCAGTATTCGCTGCTTCCATCCAGGCCCTGACAGCGCAACGACCCGTCTTCTTTGTGGCTTCCCTTTGACCCCGGTCCATTCAGCTGCCCATTGGCTAGGGAACCTGAAAAAAAAGGAAAAGGTTACCGCCTGGCCAGCACACGTTTTCAAATCTTCTCCCTCCACTTGTATGAAATGGTTCTTTGTCAATTAACCATTCCAGGGACCCTGTATGTATTAAGATACATCTCGAGTTTCCTGGGAATAATCAGAGTTTTCATCTGAAAGCGTTAATAAAGCCTTTTGTCGTCATCTTTGAATTGATGCGGAGGTAGATGTGCCTTTTGATACAATTCTAGTACTTCATCGGACAGTGTGGTGCACAGAAAAAGAAATGGCAAAAGGGGGGGGGTGATCACAGAGAGAGCAGAAAAGTATTCAAACATCTCAACTGTACAAATACACCTGAGCCGGACATACCTGCAGTCACTGGTAACGCTGGAGCAAAATATTTTTTTTCTTTTTTTTTCTTTTTTTTTTTTTTGTTAATATACTCACATATAGGACTTCAAACCTCATAATGCCACATCTTTTGCAGCATCATGGGGGTAGTTTCGAACAGCATCCAAAGTTGTTAAATCCTATGACACTTGTAGTATAAAGAACAACTTTTATTGCTTCCCCGACACACATGTTGTGCGATGATCACAAGTGTCATCGCACAACATATTACACAGACAAGGACAGGTATAGAGTTGAAAAATGGAAAACAATATGTATATCCCCACACACACACGCCTGCCAATGAGGCAGCAACCATGATTGGTTGATCATGTGGTTTGGAGTCAACCATTGCTCCTGGCAATACCCGGGGCGGTACCTTATATAGCCAGAAGCTGGAAAAAGTGCAACTGAGGGGTGGTGCTTACGTTTTGCCCCACTGAATCTCATGTGAACCTACTTAAAACGCCACTAAAAAGGATAAAAGATTAAAAATATTTGAATTGAAAGAAAACTTTATTACAACAGGAAATAATAATACGATATAAGGTGGTTAATAAAGGATAAATCATATAAAAAGAATATCCAAATCATTCTAAAACCATAAGAAGAAAATATAGGAGAAAGTTCTAAACCACTATAAAAACACCAATAATTGCCCCCTGGCCAGCTTTGGAGACAAAGGTACTGAATCCCCCTTCTTATCGACATTTCCCCGAGAGCAGCTGTTGTTGCCTTTGACGTAAAATATGCGATGCTTGCCCTCTGACAAAGACTTTTTTATAAACAACCTAAAGGCATTCGCAGAAAGGGTTATTGCTGGGCTTGACATTCTCGGTGAGCCCAATTGACAGAGCCCTAATTAAATATTTAGCAAGCAACTCACACAAAACAAAATAAGCCCCCAGACAGATTCTTAAATCAAAAGCAACAACAGGCACAGAGAATTCAAATTAGGTCAAACGGAGGAGTTGAAGTCAATGGTAATTAAGGCAGACAACCAAATTAAATAGATATCACAAGACCCGGTTTCCTCGTGTGCAGTTCTTGCAGTCGTTGGAACGCGCACGCGGGCTTGTCTGAATTAACAATAGAGCGTGAATGGGCTAGCTTATCAGGGAAGCAACTGGACAAGTTTAAAGCTTTTCAGGGTCATTAGAAAAAGGAAAGCGATGCCAAAGAGACCAACCAACTGGAGACAGAGGGGCAGTAACATGTTTAAAAGAAAATGTACTTCCCCTGCCAACTCAAGTGTCACTTTGCAGGGCTGAAAGCTGAAGATTTATATCAGCGAGTAAAGCAATGCCGCAATCAAACATTTGACACTGGGGATAATTCATCAAATTTGACCTCTTTTGACAAGCATTTGTGCCCGACTGGACGCTGGCACGGCAGGTTGTTAAATTATTCACATTCATTTTTTGAAAAGAGCAATGATGACTCACTGAACACTCAGTCTCACAGGGGGTTGTTTAACAGCAACTCTGCTGTCATAAACTCTTTCATTCACTAAAAACAAGTAAATAAAAACTCTCCCCGCTGGTCTGACACTTTCTCTCTCGCCGAACAGCTCTTAGTTTTCCCATCGCACCCCAGCAAATTCCTTTTGACTGATGATTTCTGGAGAGAGTGCCTCTCACCCTGCACCCACCTAATAGCGGGTGTCAAAAAGAAAACAAATTATTAGAATTACCGCAGAGGATGGGTTAGAATATGCGGCGACTTGAACGATATCCTGTTAGCGAAAAGACACAAGTGCCGAACAAGCCCGGGCGTTGTGTCATCTGAGAAAGATCGGAGTTGAAGCGGGGCGGTGAGATCAAACGATAATGACAGGATGAAATTGAGTGACTCTAGAGCAGGTAAAAAAAAAAAAAAAGTTTTCAAACATATGATTTAACTGAGATTTATAAATGTGCTTAGGGGTGAATGAACACGCACACACACACACACACACAGTGACACTTTCTCATTACTGCATAAACAACCGGGCTGTTGGGTTTGCTCACACACGCAAGGCAGGTCAGCACCTGACTGCGGAGGCACAGTCATCAGACACATCGCTGCGGTCGTAAACTTAACAAAGACCACTGCGATGAGTAAGGCCATCGCACCGCTGCCAATGCTTTATACGTTGCTGCTGGAGAGCCTCTAAGTCTATAGGCCCGGGGTGAATCACTGCCTTAAAATGTCTTGGTTGGCACGAAAGGCTTACATTCATACTCCCTAAACCAATCAAAACCCTTTGAAGTTTCCTCCTTTCAGTAAAAGTACCATTTTATGAAAAGGGGATAAAAACATCATGTTAATTCAATCAAATATTTCCTTCATCCTCATTTAGGATCAATTCCAAATATTTAAGCAAATTGAGACGTCTTTCAGAACTTAACATGCTGGCATGAAAACTAATATTTGCAGAAATTTGGGGGAAGTGATATGAAAACAGAGAGAGTCTGGACAGGGGGACTCACATCAGAGCAAACACAGAACGAGCTCATTAACTTTAATTGTGCTCAGAAAATGACTGACGCGTGATGTCCCCACAGAACACAAACAAACATGCAGAGGCCCATTTCACCAGCCCCTCTCCGGCTTTCCCCCGCATCTATCGCTGCTCCCCCCCCCATTCCTCCAAAGAGTTGTTCAACATATGCTGGTCGCACATGAGTGCCCATCTGAGGGACAGAGCTGAGCATCTTGGGAAAGAAGAGGGCTGGAAATGGGCAAAGCGTGGCAGAAAGGAAGGAGCTGGATCCTAAGCTCAAGCCCCTGGAGCTGCGGAGGACCCTACCAGTGTGACATTCCGATAGCTGGTCCTGTGGGGAAGGAGGTGGGGTCTAATCAGATTTAGGCATGCTTAACTAAGCCCATCGCCGCGCCGCGTTCACCTCGATGTCTCGAGAGGACACGAGGCAGCGAACGGAGGTACGCGGCGTAACGTGGCATAACTAACGCGGGGCTGAGAGGAGAGTGTGAGCTGCAGTAATAAGTAGAGCCATAGCTGCAGTCATGCCATGGAAAAGACAACCAGGGGCAGAATGTTGCCCTTGCAAGTACAAAGAAGAATGCATGAACACAAGCTTTATGTGAAAAATCAAAGAAATGAACCCCATAAAGGCCTTAAATACAGCCATGAAGAAATTCTCACTTGTTTCTGCGTTAGCAGACATATGGGAGCAATCTGGTGACTTCCTAAAATTCTATATTGCGCTGTTTATTCAAGTAGCCCGCCATGCCTGTATACAATTAAAGTGTGGAATAAAGTAAAAAGAAATGATGGGCAGCTTTATTCTAGGAAAACTCCTCGTATTATCCCTTCCCAGGCATTTTTCTTTTTTTTTTTTTTTTTTTTTTTTAGAGTAGAAGCACATACCAAAATTGACTGCCTGGCAAGATGATTTGAAATAGCCCCAAATATATTGCTCTTCCTTCTAAAATTGGACCTCATAACACAGCTTGACACTTACCACAAGCCAGAACAAAAGCTTACAAGTATGTGCATTTCGGTAACACGGCATCTGCTTTGTGCTGTTCAAGGCTATAACTCTAAAGCATCAAAGGCAAAGAAGGGACGCTATCATGGCTTGAACCGTTGTGGGAAGAGAGCATACGAGGGCAGAATAGACACAATCTCTCTTTTCCTCACTTGATATCTAAACTCGCCTTCTTCCAGGCTACTGTGATTCTTTTATCGCTACCTCAAGCCTCCTCTCTGTGCTGGTATACCTTCATCTGTCCTCCTCTGTCCGGCGTGTTATCGCCAGAGAGAGAATAGGAGAGAGAGGTCCCACACAGCGCTTCAGCTGCCACGGCTGCCGGTCTGGCCGTGCAAGCCGGTGGCAGCACGGGAAATGCAGACAGACAGCAGAGTGGCAGCAAAGTGAGAGCTGAAGGAAAGGGCATGATGTGCATTAAAACGGGTAGGAACAACAAGTCGTGAGATGGGCAGACAGACGGGAAGAAGGAAAAAAAAGAGTGAGAGAAAGGGGACAGTCGAAGAAATGGGCGAACAGGAAGCCCTCTCTTCAGCGCCTCCTGGAATTTGGCCAGCAGCCAATTCCTCCATCAATGGCACTCAGGGAAATGGAGAGGGAGGAAAGGAACGGGTGGGTGGGGGGTGTAAGAGAGATAGCGAGGTAGGGACGTAGCTACGGAGAGATAGCTTTGACAATTCAGGAGAAGAGGAGATGAAGGGTGGGAAACAAGGAAAGGATGGGAGGGTGGCAATGGAGGAAGAATGGGAAAGGGGGGGGAGGGTGACAGATAGTGTAGATAGTTAAGACAGATGGGGTAGAGTACAGGAAGGACAAAATGGAAAAAGAGGTAGATGGCGAGAAAGGCTGAGACAGAGACAGATGAAAGAAGCTGTGGGAGAAAAGGGGACTGTGGGCGTGGAGATACATAATTGAGGAGATTGAGCAGCAGGCGGGAGAGAGGAGACAGGAGCTTGTGGGGAAGGCAGTAACCAGAGTCCTATTGATGTGTAATGAAACCCTGCGTTGGGGGAAGAGACAAACGGAAGGACAAACGGATGGAGGGAGACAGGGAAGAGAAAAAGAGGAAGAATGTGGCTGTGATGCGTGGATTAATGAGCGGAAGCTGGGATGCAGAGGGGCATAATGCCATTTGCTAAATAATGCAGGGAAGGAGCACGAGTGGCAGGAAGTGTGATGGACACAGAGACGGATGGCTGCCAACAGCAAAAGGTAAAGTGGCTGGGGAGATGGCATGATTGCCGGTTATGGACAGGGAGAAGGCTGGGGTGGGCGGGGAGATAGACTGCCACACACTGCTGATTGACAGGCTGCCACACCCCCCTCGAAAACAGATAGCCACTGCTGCCACACAGTGACGGAGGAGAGAGGAGAGGGAGAGAGGTTGGGGATGGAGCTGCTTTAGAAGCTTGGCTTGATTAGGACCAGATGCCACGCTTTCAATCAGATCTGAAACAACATTCAGCCAACAGTCCATTGACAAAAATGATCTGCAAAGATTTTTTTTTTTTAGGCTTTCTGACATTGTGATGAAAATAGAGAGTCCAAAGAAAGTAATGCAGTCTCATGCCCGAGAGGCTGAAAGCAGCAAATATTTGTCTTTTTTTTTTTTTTTTTTGCTCGAGTCATCGCACAGTTTTATGGATTTCTTTTTTATACATTTTCTGGCTATCAAGCAAACCAGCTAATCCATAATCATTTCCAGCTTTGGATCACTTCTTCTGATCGTTTCATCACTGCACTCCCCAAAATGGCTGATACTTTCACAACAACGCCTGTGCGAGGCTGAAAAGTGTGGCACATGTCTGGCCCCGAAATAAGCCCAGACTCTCTAACCCACAGTCCTCTAAAACAGCAGGGGCTGCCCATTCAGGATGTAGTGCATGCTGAGTGTGATCCTCCAAAATGGCTGACAGTTTCACCACAATGTCTGTGCGAGACAGGAAACTGTGCCGCTCATACTGCCTCCAAAGCCTCGCTAACCCACGGTGCTCTAAAACAGCAGGTCCCGTCTATTCAGCCCGGCTCTCTTTTGTGTCAGCGCGGGCTGCTGTCGTTACCCCCGGTGCGACAGGCTGCCAACGCTTTCTAATGAGTCATTTTTATTCAGGCGATAAGGTCAGCTACCCGCGGCGGCTTAAAAGGCCCCGAGGAGCTCTGGAGTGGCAGCTATGAGATGCCAGACAGACGCGCGGAGATGTACTAGCACACAGGGAGGGGAGGGGGCACTCAGCACAAGCATGGAGAGAATCACTAAAAGGTGTATAAAAAAAAATCTATGTGTTTAATAAAGAAAACACGGCAAAATGAGAAAAGGAAGAAAAAAAAATCCCAGGTTTAAAAGATAAGCTACATTTCAAAAGAAACTTCCCTCCCCTCTTTCTGTCAAGCTGGATGGCTGGAAGACTGGGCGTGAACTTTCAGAGGCTCTTTTTTTCCTCCTGGTTCCTTTCTTTCCACGTCTGGGCTGTGTTAATGTCAACTGAGAATAGCTTCTGAGGCACGTGTGAAGTTCAAATCTCCGCTGTTGGCTGGCTGAGGGGCTTTTTTTTTGTGTGTGTGTGCGTGTGTAGGAGCACCAGTGTCAAACAAAGACATGGTGGCAGCTTGGTTCAAAACAAGCTGTTCATCCCCCCTGTGCCCGCGCTCTTCTTGTGTCGTTCCAGCTCTTTACACACAAATTCCCTCAACTGTTATTGGAGCGGGCTTCAACCTGGGTTTGGATTTCCGCGCTTAGTAAGCAATTTCCAGTATTAACGCATGTCGAGGTTTCTAATAGCCCATGTTTTAATGAGCCCTGACCCCAGGGTGGGTGTAAATGTCTAAGCTGGAAAGAAAAGATTAACACCACCTATACACATGTTTTCGTGTGCGTGGCACCGCTGGAGTTCTCATCAGTGTCCCTCTGTTTGATGCTTGAGCAACTTTTAGAAACAAGAGGGGAATCCTTGCAGCTTTGAGGATGTGACACTGGCCCAAAAGACTGTGCAATAACCCAAAACAAAGAGGAGAACGAATCAGCTCATACATGTGTCCAACACGACGTTTGCCCCTGAAAACATGACTGCAGACATTCTTTGCCTCTGATTTTCTTATCCTTTTATTGTGGCAAGCTGTTGACAGCACAGTAATTGGTGTAATTTCTTTATGATTTTTAGATATACCTTTTTGCAAAGTCACAGGCTACATAAACTTTTCCACTGCAGGAACCGCTACCCTGGAGTAAGAACCTTGGAGGAACCCGGTGCATTTCTACCCAAAAAGTCCCTGCTGCCCCTGGATCGTTACTGTTCTATAATTTTATTTTATTTTTTTTTTGCATTACTTCCACCTACTGGACTGGAGTGGAGAAGTTTCTTGAAAAGAAAATCAATTTTTTCTGACCAGTTCAGAGCAGCAATCCCCAATTACATGAATTTTCAGAAGGGCTATTTTGAGAAGTAAATAATTTCTCTGACCCTTTATTTAGACCCTTGTGCCTGTATTGGAAATACAGCAAGTTCCTCCAAAAGCTTTTAACCCACAGTGGATAAAATCAGTGAACAAATAGGCCAGTTTACTTTATTTCACACTTTAAGTGTTACTGTGTACCGTGTACACGTACGCAGATACTCATCTGCTTTTTTTTTTAGCATCTAACCCAGGGAAAAAACATTAGTGTAAAGATAAGCTATACATCTCCTTAATGCTCTCCTTAGAGCATTAAGGAGATGGAATTAAACCCACCATTAGAGTTTGTGGTTCCATCGCCATCCAGCTGCCGTTTCTGTGCAGTCCTAAACTCCTTTAGGGAGAGGTAAAGCACCTTTCGCATAACCCGCTCCTCCGACCACGGGATCCCATCACTGTCATCCTGTGAAGATATCAAGAGGGTGAAAATGGATTAGTATAAGCCCTTATCGCAGAGAGAAACCATAAGCATTGTTCCTTTCCCCATTTCTGTAACCATTAACTCCATTTCTGTTCACATTATGTTTTGGGGAGGGGGGAAAAAAAATCCCAGCAGACGAGAAAATGAACGGTACATATTAAAGGCAGCATATTTGTAAGCTGGACAGCTGTTTATGCTGAGCGATTTCCTTTGTTTCTTTTGCAAGACAACAGAACTCCCATAACAGTTTGGTGTGAGATAAAGGTCAGGAAACGCTCACAGGCCAGCCAGGTTTAGTTTTGTCTCGGACATCTCAACACAAAAGAAAGTTTAAACGAAATGTCAATGGGGTCTGTAAATTTTCACAGTTTTCAGAAGAGACGCCCACATAATTACTGCGTACCCTCTGTGTAGCATGCAAACTGCAATGCAACAAAAATTTAGCTAAAACTTAATGGACAAACTTGCAAATCTGGTCACTAAAAACTGTTAAATGGAGAAGTAGCTAAACATAATGGATGATTGAAATGACATCCATCTATCCATCCATCTTCTTCTGCTTATCCAGGGCCAGATCATGGGGGTAGCAGCCTAAGCAGAGAACCCCAGAATTCCCTCTCCCCAGCCACCTCCTCCAGCTTATCCGGGGGAACACTGAGACATTCCCAGGCCAGCCAAGATATATAATCACTCCAGCGTGTGCTGGGTCTATCCTAGAGCCTCCACCCGGTAAGACATGCCCAGAACACCTTCCCCAAGAGGCGCCCAGGAGGCATCCTAGTCAGATGCCCAAACCACCTCAACTGACTCCTTTCAAAGGGAGAAGCAGTGGCTCTACTCTGAGCCCCTCTAGAATGACTGCACTCTTCACCCGATCTCTAAGGGAGAGGACAGCCACCATTCGGAGAAAGCTAATTTTCGTAATCTCGTTCTTTCGGTCAATACCCAGAGCTCATGATCATAGGTGAGGATAGGGACGTAGATCGACAGCTTCACTTATGTTCAGCTCTCTTCACCACAACAGACTGATACAGCTTCCACACGACTGCAGCCGCAGCCCCAATCCATCTGTCAGTCTCCCATTCCCCTCTTCCCTCACTTGTGAGCAAGACCCTGAGATACTTATAAACTCTTCCACTTGGGGCAGCAACTCTTCCCTGACACGGAGTGGGCACTCCACCCTATTCCAGCTGAGAACCATGGCCTCAGATTTGGAAGTGCTAATTCTCATACCCTCCACGCATCATACTCGGCTGCAAACCGCTCCAGTGCGAGCTGGAGGACACCACCTGATGAAGCCAACAGGACCGCATCATCTGCAAAAAGCAGAGATTCTGAGGCCACCAAGGTAGAAGCCGTCCGCCACTTGGCTACGCCTAAAAATTCTGTCCATAAAAATTATGAACAGAACAAAGGGAAGTCCTGGCAGAGTCCAACACCAACAAGAAACAAGTCTGACTTATTGCTGGCAATACGGCCCAAACTCTCGCTGCAGCTGCACAGGGATTTCCCCATACTCCCACAACACCCCCCACAGGATACTGCGAGGGATGCAGTCAAATGCCTCCTCGAGAGGATAAAGAGCTGCTCCCGCGTTCTGCGACCAGGTTGAAATGGTAAAATAATATCTGAAACAATTGTTGAGGGCACTAGCAGTACATCAAATAAAAAAAGATGACGTCATTGTGCGAATGTATGACAACTTATGATAGATTTAGTAAAGAGAAAAACGTAAACGTTTGAGCACAATGGGGAATCCCTTCCATATTGTTCTTGTTGCATCCTACCCGAACATTTCTCACTACACAGCGGCATTAGCATGACACAACATTAGCATAACATAGCATTAGTTTAGACACAGGGCAACACATTACCATAACAATACATTAAGGGACTGCATTTTCCCTACAATGCCGTGATCGGGGAGTGTTAAAGCGATGAATAGGTAGGAAGCAAATGAAAAAAGCATCATGGGACTGCGAGGTTATGTGTTGCTAATCTCTCCCAGTGAGAATGAGACAAAAGATGTTATTGTCAAAGAGGTCACCAGGAGTCACACACACACACACACACACACACACACACACACACACACACACACACACTCTCTCATGCATGCACAACACCGTCTTCTCCAAGACATGACCCAGTCAGACGCAATCTGGGCAACAAACACAAGATGGTAGAATGTGCAGCGCATGGAAAGAAAGTTATTGGAAACACTCACTGCTCACATTGAGAGTTTTAACGGCTTATTAGAAAAATATTCCAGTGCAAAGAGCATTCTTAAAAGGGTCTTTCGTGAGTGTCCAACAGCAATCACCATACTTCTTTGCTCCCTTGCTGCTTACACTCATTGCTCTGACAGCTGTGTTTGATGTCGAACAACGCTAATGACTAAAGGAAATGAGATTAGGACATGCGCAACAACAAAGAGGTATTAATAAATAATGGAGGCTGGAAATAGCTTTTTGCTAGTCGAGCCACAGGGCGAGTGGTTCTCAGCTGTTAAGTCTCAGAAAAAGGAAACATTTGCTGCCTTTATGTAAAAAAAAAAAAAGAGAGGAAAAAAAGGCTAATGTATGCTAATTATCTGAATTAAAAGCACATTTCTGGTCCTGTGGACTCATCTCAGCGAGCACATTTCCTTCTGTCTGAGTCAAATGTAATGGAAGAGGTAGACGTGAAAAGCAACCTGTGTGGGAGCGCGGTTCTGATCGCACAGTTGACTCAGATCACTGGAGCTGGCTCTGCTAACGTGGCTGGTGGACACCACAAAAAAAATCTCCACCTCAAACGGATATATAGCACAATCACACTAAAATGTTGTACTGCTGCTGTAATAACAAGATAACAGTCACAGTATTCCGTGAAATTCTCAAGAAAAAGTCCCAAAAAAGAAAGAAAAAAACTGAAGCAGAGGAGTTAGCTGTGGGAACACAAATTGTATTCGTGTGTGTGGGGAAAAAAGAGGGAAATGTAATCGTATCCTAATATTATGGATTCTCCCACAGGCGAGTGAATAAGACTCTTTTCCTGGGGTCAGAAGTGTTCTCTGCACACACACTCAAACATGCAAGTAAATAAGATATGATAGGATGGAGCCAAAAAAAAAGAAAGTGTGAAAATGGTGGTTTGCCTTTACAAAACTTTGTTTTGTACACATTTTCAATTACAGGCCACATGCCAACTTCATTCTTATGGTGTCCAATTTAAATCTTATTAAAAGGTTACAGGAGGCAAGAAATTATTTAGCTATTAGTGAGTGTTTTCTGTTGATATGACAATACTGATAAGACTGAAGAGTTTCTTTGTTGTTTTTGTCCCTTCAGTGGATAGAAATAAGTGCTCGTCTTGTTTTGATTTCTCAGGTCTGCCCAGGGACCTCTGGGAGAGAACCCAAGAGCTGCTGAGCGGAAGATGGGCAAAAATATTAAAACCTGTGTGTGTCTGCACATGA
Source organism: Cichlasoma orientale (assembly GCA_034780415.1). NCBI lineage: Eukaryota > Metazoa > Chordata > Actinopteri > Cichliformes > Cichlidae > Cichlasoma > Cichlasoma orientale. Next base: position 87,006 of record JAVDPK010000672.1, read on the forward strand.
TGGAACTGATGGGTGACAGCAATGTCTGCCTCCATACAATACGCATGCTGGCGTGCGCGCACACACACACACACACGCAAGCAGACCTCCCAGTGCGCACTGATGCTTCGCAGCCTCTGACAGAGGTTGATAGGGTATTTTTAGGGTGTAACGTGCAGTCAGTCATTACACTGTCACACATGACCATGCCTGCGTGTGCGCATACACACACACACACACACACGTGCGCGCACGCACGCACGCACACACTAGAGAGACAGGTAGTGGAAGTATTCAATTATGCCATTTTCGCCTGTAGTTAATGTCATCTAATCCATTCACTGTGTGTGCACACGAGTGTGTGTGTGTGAGTGTGTGTGTGTGTGCGTGCAAAAGCCTGCCAGGTAAGCACCAATTACCTAGACAGCTCACTAGCATTCTTTCCCTCATGGTGTGGCACAAGGCCAAATGTACACTGAGACACACAGACACATACAGAGCACTGACAGTATATCTCAGGGTTACAAACGCGCTCACATATACAGATTCTATGGCTCAACACACACAAACACAAGACACAGCTGTACCGGGAGGGAAAAAAATGACCTTAAAGTTCATCTGTATTTCTTTTTCTCTCTGTTTCTCTGTGGTTTCCTCACAGTAGTTGGCAGATTGCCACAGATATTTCCTGCACTGTGTACACATGCGAGACCTGGGAAGAAAAAAAAAAAAAAGTGTGGGGAAGAAATGCTGACAGACTTTCACCTGAGGGGGGTGAAAAAAAAAAAGGGTGACCGTTAAAGCTGTGCGCTAACCTAAATCTTCTAAATACTTGCTCATAACTTCTCAAGATCAATTAAACGGGTTTCCGCAGCCATTCGTCTGACCTAAGACATAATGGGCCTTCTGTTTTGGGGCTAGAGTGGTCACAAAAAGCCAGCCTCTGCCTTTATGTGTGTGTTTGAAAAATGTTGGTCAGCAATGGCTTTAAAAATAAATAAATAAATCCTCCATAGCCATATACATTCTGCTGCCAGAGGGCGAGTTTAGCATGAGAGAAGACGGGAAACATCCACTCAAATAAGCAACAAAACCAAAACGTGCTGCACCTCGGTTTCTCAGACAAACATCGGCGTGCGTGTGTGTGTGTGTGTGGCTGCGCTTGTGAGGCATTGCCAGAGCTCTTCAGAGACAGCTTTTACACAGAAAGCTACCTGGCACTGACACACACATCTACCCTACAACTAGCTCCCACCAGGCTAGTGGAATTCCACTAATGAGCGCGGGGACCTTTTCACTGCACACAGTGCGTATGTATAACCAAGTGATGCCTCAGGATAATTGTGCGCCTACTGTCACCGAGCAACCCCACCCCCAGCTCTTTTGTAATACACAGGTAAGCCATCCTACAAAAAACACACACACGCGCACACATGCACGCACGCACGCACGCACAAATGCTGGCACATAGGTTTAAAGCATCCATGGGGATAATATGCTTGAAAAATATGTCACAAGATTATTACATGTGTTATCTCCTGTTATGTTGCTCTCAATTTAAGTATGAAGTACACCAAAAACAACTGGGCTTCTTGAAATTCTTTAAACACACCTTTACTGCTCCGTTTACATTTTCCTGACATTATTCTGGGACAAGCTTTAATGGCTCAAAGTGTAACTAGAGCCCATCTTAAAGGCGGGCAATGAAAAGGTAGCCAGGCACAGCTAGAGTTTTGCAAGCAACCGAATAATCACGGTCAGCACAGGTGAATAAACAGAAGTGAGCAAATGTTTAAAAGCAGTCTGCACTATGCCAGTCATAAGCCCTCAAGAGTCTGAGCAGGATTACATCTATCATTGCATCAGCATCAGCTCATTAGCTGGATAAAAAGTGGCGCCGGTTCCGCTTCATAAGTCCAGCCCTGTTCAAACGTTCCTCTCTGCAAAAGCAGGCAAATCCAATAACCCAGAATGGAGGCTGAACACGTGTTCTAAATGCAGCATTAGACACCAGGGTGTGCGGACAGAGTCGGAGGACGCAGCGCTGAATCTTCAGAGCGTCCACTGAAAAGCTCGGAAACAATCAAAAAAAAAATAAAAATCTCATTATCAGCGGCAAACATCTGATTCGAGCGTTCAGCGGGAATGAACGGTGAAAACACAAATCTCCTCAGAGACCATATTTAACTCCCATATTAGAATATTACACGCAAACAATGGATTAATTTCACACAACAAAAGGCGTGTTGAACACCAGCCCAGTGCGATTTCATTACCAGCATAAAAAATACCCAAGTGCCAAAAACTCAAAGCCGTACTTTGCCAGTATTTTGTTAAGTACTTTTTGGAAGAATGTGTGAAATTACTTATTACAGCATTGAGCAGAATACGCGCACGAACTGCCTCTGTGTGATGTGCTCACTGTGGGGGGGGGGGGGGGGGGGGGGGGGGGGGGGGGGGGGGGGGGGGGGGGGGGGGGGGGGGGGGGGGGGGGGG
>JAVDPK010000672.1:117708-129830 GCA_034780415.1 Cichlasoma orientale
TTGATGTGCTTTCTGCGCTGCTTTAGAAATAGAAAGTGTTTGTCCAAAACTGACAGAAGGCAGCAGAAGTGCCAATATCTTTTTTTTTTCTCTCCATGTAACGATATGAGAGCACACACACATATATGCACGCGTGCACGCAGAGAGACACACACCACTTCAAGTGTTAAACTCATCTCAGCTTCTGTTGGGGTCCTTTTTGTTGGTTACAGGTTATTGTACCTGAAAATGTAACTAATTCCTGTAGTAATAAAGGGTTTATAAAATACTTATAGGCGATTCATGGATCACAGCCTGTGAATACAGAATAAAGTCTGTGACATACCGTAACAAAATTAGCTCTGCTCATCAAAAAAGCAAACAATGAAAGAAGGTTAGAAGGGTCTCGCTACATGTGCAGAAAGGCCCACCACATGCAGACCGCTTGCACTAAAATTAAAAGGCATTCTAAATTAAAAAGGCACTTTCAGGTAGTTTCCAGATAAAACCTGATATACTGATATACATGAAATCTCTCTGGCTAAATCTGGCTAAAGTGTAAAATTACCCCACAGCTGTGTGTATTTTTTTTTTTTTGAATAGTGGTGCGGTTTGCCACGGTCATGGTTGATCTTGAATTTGCTATAACACCTGCAGCTAAAACAGGTGAATATGAGAGAGGAAAGAGAGGTGATTCCCAGACTCACAAAGGCCTTATCACACACCTCCAACCATCACATGCACACACACACACACACACACACACTCACACAAGACACAGGAATCCCTCAGAGGGGGGAAGCATGTGCCCATTGTTGAGGAAGGGTCTCATGAGCCCCCCCTGCTCTTTAAGCCCTGACAATAGCTGCATTGGAAACATCTACCAGCTTGAGAGATGCTAAAGGAGAGGGCGAAAGAACAGAAAAGGGACAAAGAGAAGCAGAAAAAAAAAAGGTCACTGCAGCCTCTAAATGGATATGCATTCACTTCCTTGTCATGCAGAACATTTGTCCCATAAGGAAAGCAAAGACTTATTTTCCTCCTCTCGTGAGAAATGTAAAAAAAAAAAAAACACAGATTCCAAAAAAAAAAAAAAAAACAAAAAAAAGGTGAACTACAGCGAGAGGAAGTGGAAAAAGAAATGCATAACTCAACCACGCTGCATTGGTTATTAGTCAGCCATTCAATATGCCAGTTAACTTACGATGGGCCAGGTTGGGCCCAAATCACAATAAACTCTTCCTGTGAGTGACAGCCGCCTTCGTGAATCAATCCATCTGACAAGTTATTCATACATCAACGCCCTCATTTATGGAAATCGCATGCAAACTCGCTGTCAGGCAGCGGACACATTCACAGGGGCCGGACTTCTTCAATTCCGCCGACAAGATCGTTTTCTGGTTTTAACTGCACGTAGGAGATAATTTTTTTCTCTCTCGGGTGAACTCGCGTGCCATTTATATTACTGCAAGAAGTGAAATCCACTTCTCTTTGCAGCTGCAAAGGATGGAGGGGGGGAAAAAAGGGGGGGGGGGTTAAACCTCTTGCAATTTTGCAACCACATGCACAGCTAGGAACTCTGGGCCTCACGTCTACAGCTTGCTCTGGACTTGAAACAATAAATATCTAATCCCTGTCATGTTACAGGGTCCCTGTGCAGCGCCGGGCCCCATGAATCAATCAGGGTTTTCCCCCTCGGTCGCCCCCCGTCTGTGGCACACGTAAAAAGGGCGTATTGAGGGAGATTTAGCCTGTGCTGCAGATGCAATAATACGTTGAGTAACTACATGAGTTGCACGTCTAATTGAAAAGTTTGCATGGGAGGAGACACAAAGAGTTAACCATGACACCACTGTGGCTGCTAGGCTCCATCGATACAGCGCGTCAAAGGGTTCAACTGCTCTGCTGAATACTGCAAACTGTCGGGGGGGGGGGGGGGTTCAATGGCTCTGGCCTGAGTAAAAAGAATGCCCCTGTAAAAGCCTCGCCCTTTTGGGTTTTCCAGTAATGATACAACAATTTAGTGATAGCTTAAAAACAACCTCCTGACTTGTCATGTTTCACTACACTAATTCAGTGCTACGAGGCACCGAGCAGACACTCCCGCTCCGGCTCCAGCAGCACCGATCAGACCGAAGAGTGCGTCATGTAAGCCGGAGTCGACATGGGAGATTAAAAATTCAATATAGGCCAAGTCACTCGATATCACAACCATCATATTTCAGCCGCGCTAATCAAATTCACGAGCATGACCTCTGGGGTATATTAAATGTGTATATACAACATGTGTCATCTCTCAAATGTTTTGCAGGGGAGATATCCATCTACTGTGGTAAATACAGTGCGAAGGAGAGCCAGCAGCAGTCACAGTAGCTACAACAAATTTGCTCCCCATAAAAATGAGCAGTGGATAGATTTCAGCGTGCAGCTTGCCAGAACCACGGGAGGGAGACTAAATGATTATGTTACAACAACACCGCTCCAGCTCTCAGAAAACAACAATCACGGTCTAGGTAGGATATTGCGGCTGAGTAAAATTAAAGGGGAGTGGGAGCGAGACAGACAGAGAAGGAGGGAGAGTGGGAGGAAGGGTTCTTGTTTTTTTTTTTTTTTTAAAAAAATGGAGATCATCAGGGGCTGCAAGCACGTTTGGCTATCTGTCTTTAATTGTGCTGCAGATTGAAGCACCAAGCCGAGCGGGCTGCCCTGAAATTCATACGCTCTCTTTTTGAGTTCACGGAAGGACGAGGAGAGAAAGATAAGCTCCTGCTTTCCAGCAGCTATGACAGATTCATCCTGTAAAGAGTTTGACACACCAAAGTTCAAACCCCAAAAGTCAACATTTCCTCTCATCATTCAACTCTTACCCCATTTGGGGGGGGGGGGGCTGTACGGTGGCCCGGAAAGGGTAGATGGGGCCGAATGCAGATTGGCAGGGAGATAAGACTGCCAGCTGATGGTTCGTGTAAGCCACCATAGCTCTCCACTGAGACTTAACAGGAAAAGCAGGGCCTAACAACGATAACGCAAATGATCCTTTCACACCAGTGTCACAGTGACACAGGTTCAACCAGCCACCATGGTTAACGTGGATCTCCCTGTTGGCCTACATGTAGCTTAATCCACTTACTTACTTGTGCAGGCTGTCGCACATCAGGCTCTAACCTGCAGTGTCCAGAGTTCTCCAAAAGCAGCTGCAGAGGTGTGAAATGAGCCGAGCACAATAATCACAGCCGCAGTTTGAAAAAATGTTCAGACAAAAGGAAGATGATCTTCCAGCTAAAGCAAAATGAGAAATGCAGCTTTTCAGGTTCCACTTTCAAGACATTTTTAGCCAAAGTGATGCACACACACACACACACACACACACGTTTTAACCGAGCCTTACGCGACCAGAGTCGCAAGTTTACAAATCAGAACTCGAGCCAGACGGCGTTTTCTAGTTCCCGCGTGCAGGGCGTAACATACAAAGCATGTGACTGTTCAAGCACAAAACAAAAGCAGCACCTGCTCAAAGCTTTCACCAAAGTTCAACAGCAGCAAAACTTAGAACACAAAGATACCAACTGCTAAACTTAACAGCGCGCACGCTGAACGCAACCGCTCATTTACAGCTCACCTAGACCTCAGAGCGCTGCATCCAAAGCCTATTTTCTTTGTATTCTGCTGTGTCCAACATCTTGAACCCTTTTAAAGCCTATGAGTGTGTGTGCGTGTGTGTGTTGCCGTCGTTGTATGGCTGCAGATTACAGTATATCCAGAGAACGTTATGAAACAAAGCCAGGGCTTAAGCAAAGGGAGTTCCTCTGCTTTGGGGCCTGCAGTATAGGCTCAGGAGTCTATTCCCTACCACAATTACAAATACAGAAAATAAAATAAAAGAGGCAATTAAGAAATGATTTTCAACTCAGTTTGGGACAAAACCCTTGAACACCCTACCACCACACACACACACACACACACACACTTGCTACACTATCGAACACAAAGGCAAATTTGGGGGCCTGAGGGGCCCAAAGAAAGCAAGGGGGGGGGGGGGGGGGCGTGAGATTGCAAGAAATAAAAGAGGATATAAATAGTGAGGGTAGGTTTAAAAAAAAAAAAAAAAGTGCAGATGTGTGTTAATGTGAAGGAACAGACAGCGAAGGGACAAATAGAGTGGAGAGAGAAGGAGTTTCAGGAAGAGGTGAATAATGGTGTTGGTACAATGGGAACGGAGAATGAAGGTGATGCATGAGGGGCTATTAGATGGCGTCGGCTGAGCTAGCACCCTACAGGAGAGCGAGGCGCCCGCACGCTCACATCAGAATCTATCTCACAGTTGACCTCAAATAGAGTCAGAATGGGAAGTGAAATAAATTAAGGCCGAGCGGAGAGGAGAGAGAGAGAGAAAGTTAAGCCAGCTAAAAAAATAAAATAAATTAAAGCTGAAGTAAAAGTGCAGAGATATTATTATGGAGAGATATTTTGATATTTTGCACTTCAACAGTTGCTGGTTTGATTCTGACTCACCCAGCAGGGTGGTAGTTATGTATAAATGAGATAACTGCATTACTGGATGCACTTGTCTGAGTCAGCCTTTCAAATAAATCCATTACTGAAGCGCTCGGTACTAAAAAAACAAAAAAAGAAAAAAAAAGCCCACACAGATTGAGTTCAATAATGAGCTTCTCACGCACGTTACATCAATGTTGTAAAATCTGTTATCAGCTGTTGATCGTGCAGCGCATCAAACCTCAAACTGTAGATCACCATCAGACATGTCATCGCTTGTGGGCGATGCTTAATCGCACTGGTTGGGCGTTTTTCCTCGATTTCTTCCATTTGGTTCATGACCGAAATTTTCCAGCACATCTGAATATTATCATCTAATCTGAAGAGACGGTCTTCATGCCAGCAACGTAACAGCCCCGCCTAACGAGGCAAAATACACCCCAAAAAAAAAAAAAAAAAAAAAAAACATTTAACCACATGACCTTGACCTCCAGAAGTTGATCACTACACATCATCTTGATATGGTGAACCAGTAAAGCGCAATGTAAGTAACAGTGACCTTGATCTTCACCCCAGTGACCTCATATACAACCCCAACCTTGCTTCGGTCATAAGCCATCTACCCGTGAAGTTTGGTAAATGTGGGCCGAACGGATCTCGAGTTATTGATCGGACCCATCAATGGACGGCGCCCGGCGGGCGTATGAAAAAAAACGAACAAACAAGTGCTGCCTGCAAGCTTCACAATAATTTCTGCAGCATATGGTTGGGTTTTGGGTGCCATGCATGAAATCTGACTCAACTTTGACACATAAAGTCACAGCTGCAAATTTAAATGCAGCTACAGCACTGCAGACACACACACACCTCAAGAAGAGAGAGAGCGACAGAGACAGAGAGACAGAGAGAGAGAGCGAGAGAGAAATCTCCTGGAAAATGAAACAATGTTGCGGCGAGTAAAACCATTACATAATTTCACTGTTAATCAATATAATACGTTTTATGCGGCGATTCTCCACCATGGGGGGAGCCAGACAGGAATTAAAAACAATCGTCATATGTGACCGAGCAGTATGACTAATATGAAATTCCACTCTTGATTTCTGTGACTGAATGATGGGCCGCTTGTTCAAAATGAAAGTGACTGTCAATAGTTAAAACAGAGAAAAGACTTACGGTCAAGACATAAGACGTCAGAAATTGCAAAAGTCTAACAGTTTTTTATGACTATTGCAGTTTACGGAATATATCGCAAGATCTGGGCAATACGAGAAAAAGGATGACTAAATAACAGAACACTGTTAGCAAAAAAGACAACAAAAAAAGGGACAACAAACAGTTGTTGTTGCATTAAAATGTTTACTTTCCCTCTTTTTTTCCATAGCTTCGCAATTTCATTTACAGCAACTTAAATTTCTGTTTTTAAAAATACTCCCCTACCTTGGGCTGAAAAAAAAAAAAAAAAATTTCCCTTCTCAACTACATTTTCTCCATTTCATAAATGATTACTCTGACTCATATCACTGCACGACAGATCGAGCAACTTCCCCAGAATGCAACCAGGATCCAGAAGCTTTAACAACAATCTAGAAGTTGACAAACAGAAAGAGTCGTTGCGTGTCACTTTCCATAACCTGTTGGTGGGATGTTTAAGTCCCCACCTGTCGTGCGTGTGCACTACACATCACACGCGCACACATGAGTAATGTAGCTGTGTGTGTGTGTGTGTGTGTGTGTGTGTGTGTGTGTGTGTGTGTGCTACTCCCTGCTCTTCGGCTTTACAATTAATGTTTCTTCAGTTTGTTTCTACATTACTCATTTAGGTGTGTGAAAGTCGGCATGGGCACAGGTCATTTCCTATCCACCCTCTCAAACATTTCTATCTAAAAAAAGAAAAAGAAAGGAAAGAGAAAAAAAAAGAGAGAACACAGAGCGGAGGCTTGCGTCAGCATGCGTGTTTTCAGGAGCTTCAGTTGGTATGAACGGGCCTCGCCTTTAACTGAGATTGCTATGGATATTCCACTTGAAATGGTACCTAATTTGATTATTTCTATCCTCCTGGATTTCTTCTCCTTGACGATCACAGGTTGTGAATTCCACAGCTCGCCACCCCCACCGCCTCCCCACGACCACACTCCCTCCCCCGGGCCTTGTAACGTTTGATCCGGGGCCAGGGGGAGGCCGGCCAGACATTCAGCCCAGAGTCTGGCGCCCTCTCCTCAGTGCACCATGCACTATAGCTCCCTGCTGTGAGGCCTGGAGGAAATCACGCAGCCACGAGAATTGTAAAAGCCCTCATCTATTGAGCAGAGGTTAAAACGGGGGGAACAATGCCTTTGACTCACATTCTGCTTCTCTCTGCGGAAAGCCTTAAAAAAACACCTTGAAAAAAGAAAAGAAAAAAAATCAATGGGAAAAAGAAAGGAAAGAAAAATCAATATTCCTTCACTGACTTATCCATTCATACCTTCTTAAAAATGCTTTCCATTTATGGGAATAGAAAAATGTTTCATCAAACTATTAAAAAAACACTTTGCACAAAAAGACTTAACCCTAAAAAAATCTTTGAAAAAGAGTGCAAGATTTAGCAACTGCAACATCACAACCCCGGAGACCGAGACTAAATGCGTGCATGCATGTTTGAGTGCTGCATTTGTGTCAGGCCGGGTGCTCGCACAGATGTGTCATATCAAACTGCAGAGGACTGCAAAGTTTGCTTTGGCAGCGCAAATCAAAACAAAGCAGATGGAAGAATGCAAGATGTAAGAGAGAGCTGTGAAACTACCAACAACCTAATCATGTCGCTGAGCAGTCTGGTCTTTCTAACAAATTATTATCATATGCAAACACACATACTGTGCAAAATTAAAGCTGACTGCGAAGACAAGGAAACAGATCCCGACAACGCACGGGCTCCTCCTCTGCAACTCCGAGGCAATTTCACAGCTAGGCGAGGAGGGAAAAGGCCCCCTTCTCCTTCACTGGTATCTAACGGAAAGCCTCTCGCCTCTCTCCGGAGCTGTGCTGAGTAATCGAGCAAATGAGCAGAGAGGGAGGAGGTGAGAGAGATCGAAGTGGAACCGATTCAAAAATTCCACTCTGTATTCCATTACAAGACAAGATGGGAGCTCGGAGCGGGGATAATGTGGGTCTTGTGGCGTTTTAGAGGACGTGGATGTCAGAAGGGTCCACGAAGAGAGAGAACGCGCATTTCACCTGCAAATCAAGTTTAGCCTGCCTCTCACGCTCGCTAAACACCCACCGCCGCCCTCCTCATTCCTCCCGTTTTCGCACATCCACGCTGACAAGGGAACCAGCGCATCCGACAACTCAGCAGCAACACGGACCCCTCCCCCCCAACCGTGTTTCAGCATGGAAACACGCTCCGCTCCAGTCCTCTAAATACAGTTTGGAAGACGTAATTGTTGCAAGAGAGGGCCAGATGCAGTTAACACCTCTTCTCTAAGCAGTCATTTTACTCTAAATCAAGTCAAGATTTGCACTCACTGTTCTGCCTCTGCATCTTCTACTTTTTTTTTATTTTTTAAAGCATCATTCTGCAAGAGCTGAAACGTAGAGATTAGGCAGCAATAGTGGTCACCCAGCCACTTTGCTCCACTGGCTCATTACTCCCCATGGTTAGGGGGGAGGAGTCTGCCATCCTGAATTAAGGCCTCCCCTCATGAGGGGCCAAATGCTCGGTTTAAAAAAGGTTACATTTGAGTGCTCTTTAACAGAGGGAAGGTCAGCAACCCATGTCTAGCCACGCATGTTTGAGAGCTGCAAATGGCTACAGTTTATAAAAAGAGGGGAAAAAAGGAATAATAAATGTAAAATATTTTAAAAAAAAATGAACACTAAAAAAAGATTTAATGAGAGAGCAATGTGTGGGCCAAGTGAGCACTGTGCCAAAGAGGGGTCTGAATAGAGTGACCGGTGGCTTGTTGGCAGAAAGAGACAAGCTGCTCTATCATAAAAGAGTGATTCATAGATTACTGTGCTTAGTAGAAAGCTTGTGAGATTGTAGACGCATAACAAGAACAGCTATGAATGTGCACTGAATGGTAAGAGTGAATAGGATTCCCGGAGCGATATCTGATGACACTGTGCAACCAGCTATCTTCACGGAAAATGTGATACGTCTGCATAAAGGGAAGCTTCGGGATTTCCTAATCTTAACAGCTCAGTCGAGATGTTTTTGTGAGGTCGCGCACAGCCGTACGTTCGACAGAGAAACTGTCTGATTGTGGGGAGAAAGCGAGGGGAGTAGCGGAGGATCGATAGTGACTGAGCCTCTGCTCTGTTGCTTCATCCCTCGAGGCTTAATTCACTGGATGTTTAAAGGCGACGGAGTCACAATAGGGGATCAGATGGGATTGACCATAGGATGAAAATGTGAGGAGTGTTTATTAAACTGATGTAGTCGAGATGAAGAGCGGGGAGAAGGTGAACGCAGATCGGTCAAGAGGCGGTCATTAAAAGCTAATGCCGGTGTGTGAGCTACAGTAGCTTGGTGATTCAAAAAAAAAAGCATAAATTAATAGGCGGAGCTGGAAACAAAAGCACCATGCATAACATAAAGGAGGTGCCTGGCAGTACTCAGAGAATGATGTCATAACTGATGCTAATTTACATTCTACTACTGCTGAATGTCCTTCGTTGGCCTCCTCGGGGCGAAGGCCAAACCAAAGACGAAGCTAAAGTGTTGATTCAGCTTCATAGGGATCCTGCATAGATAAGCTGTGGCAAACACACACACTCATTCACACACGCGCACCAGTGAGCATGTGTGATCGAGTATACGCACACGCGCAGCCACTCAGGGGCTGACCAGCTGTCTCACTCCCCCCCGCCACCACCGCCCACCTCCATCCAAACCTACAGGGGCAGGAGGAAATAAATCACTCAAATGAAGATGTGCACGATGGGAACGCAAGTGGTGTACGTGACACACACACGCGCACACACACACACCTCTATCTACAGTGGCTTCTGCACAACTGCACGCTGTCCAACTACTGGAGCATTTACTCCTAAAACACACCTACGCAGGCTTAAGCGCCCTGCTCCTGACCGACACACACACAGACACACACAGACAGTATAACAAAGAGTGTCACACCCAGTTTTATGTCACAGCTCTTGCAAATAGCCCGAGTTGCTGATACCTGCGAGCCACGTCATAAGGTTGGGTTTTAAAACCAGTTTATCTCACCTACTGACTGCAGGTGTACACCTAAAGACCTTTGCCTGTGCGTGTCTGAGTGTGTGCGCTGGTGCCAGCAGAGAGCCGGAGATTGCGCTCAGTGCCAACAGCTGATAAGAGAAAAGGTCGTGTTGCATAACAGGAGTTTGTGCTTCGCGCACGTGTGACATAATACTGCAGAAAAGGGACGCAGGGAAGAAGAGGAGCGAGGCAGAGGAGGAAACGGGTAAACGGGGAGCCCGCGCTCATGTCAGAGGAAGCTGCCGCGCGTTTGGCCGCCGAACATCTTTCGCCGGTCCAAATCGAAGCCGGTAACTCGCAGAGCGCCTCTAATGATGCAGTAAACTCTCTGTTGGCAAAGCAGACTTTATTTAAGCATAAAAAACACACACTGCCTTCTCCTCATTTTCAGCGCAAACCTAATAAATACATAAATAAAATTAACAAAAAAGAAAAAGGATTGGATTAAAACGAGGCTGGGCTGGCCAACTTCACTCCCAGAGATTTTTTTTTTCCTCTGGCAGCTCTTGTCAAGTTAGCAGGCCCTGTGAGAGGAAAGATGAGGCCAAAGGGATGCGAGGCTGGGCCTGCAGCGTGGGAAGGCTGCTTCTTCTCTGCTTCGACGCACAACTGTTTAGAGGGGACACATTAACGAAAGCCTGGTGATGTGCACATACCTGCCAACTCCAGCGCGAGACACATATGGCCGTCTTGCATGTTTTCAGGCTTTGATTTCTCCACACAGTACGAGTGACACACAAAGTCAGGATTTTGTTTCCGTCATTTTCCATTGTGTGCAAATTGCTGGTAATCTCCGTGAGGACTTTTATATTTTTGGCAGTTACTTTTATGCCACGCTGTTACAGGCTGGCAATGTAATCAAAGTAGCCCGGCTTTTATTTTTCCCTATTGGTGAATGAAAAAACAATAAAGCAGAGTAATGATAGTTTCAGATTAAAAGAAATGCCCTGTGTTGCTTTTCATTCAAAGCTGTCCCTGCAGTTCCAAACTTCAAACACTTCTCACCTCACGCCGCTGCACGCTCCTGCATTTACAGCAATACTGCCAAAACATATGGAAAGCACTTTTATGTTTATTTTTTTTTAACTGTAGCGCCGCATGGAACGCAATCGTAGTGATCGTAGTAAAATAAACAGGCAGTAAAACGCTGCTTTTGCCACAGTGCGCATTGCTTTTGCCCCGGTAGTCATAGTGACAGAGGGGTTGGAAAGTGAACCCTGCCATGTTGCACACGTGAAGAGAAGAGAGCTTATGAAAGAAGAATTTGCATTGAAACATAAGGTTAAATGAAGCGCACTGACGCTCAGGCACGGTGAAAAAACAACCCCGTGACCCTCTCTTCATGGTCCTACATGAGGCCCACATTTCATTTGGACAGCCCAAGAACGAGAGAGCGAGACAGAGGGCGAAAGACTGGGAGAGAGGGAGATAAAGAGAGGAAGAGGAGGGGGAGAGTCTGTGCCTTTGCACTCCCCCCCCCCCCATTCTGCCCCTGCTCTCTATTTTTGTTTCCTCTTTTTGTGCACGCTCAACGCACACACTCTCAGTGCAATGGATTTTCAACTTGGCCCTCATCAGTTGTGCGCCTGATGAAACAAACACTGACAGCCTCTTTACATTTGTAAAGGCCCCTGCAGCAGCTGTGCTTGTCCCACACACACCATGCGTGCACACAAACACACACACACACACACACAACCTTTGAATCGGAGGCCTAGCCCCAGCTGGGGCCTACAGGAAGAGCCGACTCTGCACAAAATGGCCTGGCTGCACTGAGCTGCACTCTGCTGTTCTCTCCTGCTACTCTCGCTTACAGCTCTCTCACACACACACACACACACACAAACAGTGTGTCATGTTTCGTTACACAGAACAAGTCTGCCGCACATTAGTGATACCCCAGTCATTACACAGCACTGACCCCCTCAACCACTGTCTCAAACGACACCAACAATAAGTAAATGAAAATAAACCCACAAACACAGAGTTTTCTTTGCTGAACTGAAAGCAGGAGCACGGCGAGCCCGCTCGCTCCTGCAGTCACATTCAGAACTACATCGGCGACAACACTTCTATGGATTTGTCCTCTTAACACTGATGCTCGCAATCTCCATGCAAAATGGTGATTGCCTTGCCTTGTTTGTTTCTATGGAAAAGGACTCATCCCGCTGTTTTAAAATCATTTATGACCGTTGAATTTTAGTGTCATTCGCAGATAGTGGGCGTTTGTTGGGTGCAGAAGGCAGGGGTGGCAACTCGCGCTCATGTTTCAGGGGAAATGGTTAAGCCAAGCATGTATAATTGTCTTACGCTAATTACCGGGGGGTGGGGGAGGGGTGGATCACTAAGGGCCAAGAGTCCTGTCTCAAAGCCTGGAGTAGGGGTGGGGTGTGGGGGGGGGGGGTTGAGGATCTGGACTCCT
>JAVDPK010000673.1:0-33171 GCA_034780415.1 Cichlasoma orientale
GTATCAGTACTTTTACTTAAGTACTAGAGTTGAGTACTTTGTCCACCACTGAATGTGTACCATGGTAACTATTCAGCAAATAATAGGCAGTAATCTCGGTCACAGTGTGTATAGCTTTTAACGCTGCAAAACAAAAATACAACTGCACTTGCCTCTCCTGCACTCTAACCTCCTCAGCTCACTAAAAAATAGCAATAAGAGGGAAAAAAATACACTCGTCCAATAACATCATAGAGTTTAAAACACTAGCTTTAGCTAGCTGGAGGTGCACACATACCCCGCAAAATGTCTTTCATGTGTGTTGAGTTTCCCCTCATTCATTTTGCTCTACAACTAATAGAGAATTTTTATAAGTTTTACAGTAACGTGTTTCACACTAGGGAGACCGAGTCTGTGACAAATCAGATTAACAAGACTTGAAAATAATGGTCATAATCAGGGTTTTGACAAAATGTTAACAGGAGCTGAAGTTAGCTGTTGCTTCCAGCTGTTTCTGTGAGTCTTTCATCTGAGCTACATTCATACCTGCAGCATCAGACAGCAATCGGATTCATAAGCGTCTTCAGCGCAGGAGATTTGTATGTATTTACGTATGTGGCACAACAGCAGTAACTTCATTAATTACTTATAACTTATCCCTGACGTGTCTACAGTTGACAAGCTACAGTTCAACAATTGCTGCTAACTAAAGGCTACTAAAGTATGCGTGGATGCATTCCTAAGACCACAAAGTAACTATCAAAATTGAGCTTTTCTTTGTACACCACCCCAGTGGGTTCTAATCAATCAAGATGCAATTGAAGTAAAGTTGAAAGCCTGGCCTTCAACGAGTCTAACAAAAGAATTGCATAAACTCTTTAGGAATTACAGCCATTTTTACACAGTCCCCCATTCAATGCATGCTGAAGAACCAATATAAACCCATCAAAGAAATAGCACAAAAGCTTCAGGAATGACCAAACCAACAATCGGGTACATTCCTAAAAAGAAGGAATGCACTGGCCAGTTCAGTGGCCTGAAAAACCACAGAAGACAACAAAATTTGTACCAGAGTGATGGGAAGTATGGAGAAGGAAAGAAGCAGCTCATGATCTGAAGCTTACCACATCATCTGTCAAATGAGGCGGGGGCAATGTTATGGTATGAGCACGTATGGTCGCCAATGGAACCGGGCCACTTGTGTTTATTGATGATGTGACAGCTGAACAGAGTGCAGGGGTATGCTCTCTGCTCAGATTCAACCAAATGCTGCAAAAAAAGGTCAGACAGCCCAAAGTAAACTGCACAAGCAGCCCAAGAATGGATACTTTTCGTCTGCCCAGTCAGTTGCCTGATCTCAGCCCAGTAGAACAAGGTAAAAACTGAAGGCAGACCCTCAAGCAAGCAGCAATGCTTGTCCATTATCACACAGAGCTAACAATCCTGCAACCCGGGCAGAGTGTACACTTAGGCTAAAACCAGTGGTCTTCCTACCAGGATTCAGGGCGAAGTATCTGGAAATATCTGGTGTGTAGACATACACCAGCTACTGAAAGAAAGAGAGAGCGCTGCATCATTCTTCACTATTAAATTGCAGTTGATGTAAAATGCATAGCCAGCAATAAAAATGCTTGATATTTCAGCTCTAAGGTAGCGTCAAATATGTGAGTATCTTCAATATTCCACAAAGCCCAATCAATGTTCTCAGTGAGGTAAATATTTCAGCTTCTGCTTCGTTGTAGACACAAAACCAAAGCTGAAACCAATTCCTGTCTGAAATGTGCTTTGGACACTAGAGTGAGCTTTTACTCAATTCACAACTGAAAAACAGAAAGACAGCTTGACACATTAGAAAATTGTCAGCGCACAACTGATAGTGACAGTTTACTGACACCCTTTGGTTTTTACGTTATGGATAATTGCCTTCTTACAAAAGCTGCCCACTACTAACAGAGTTGTCTTCCTGAAAAGCATGCAAATTAACTGAAAAATAGAAGCTGCACTCTCGTAGCACTGTGGGAAATAAAGCAAGGATGAAGATTATATAGCTAGCGAGTATAATGTAGTCGTCAGCTAGCAGCTGATTAGCACAGCTCCTTTATCACCTGCCACATTACTTTATTCTCTCTTCCTGTTGTTCCTTGGGATATGGTGCAGCCAAGAAGTAGAGATTAAAACCATTTTTCAGAACAACTGGGAATTGGCCATGTAATAAAATGCTGGACTGTTTCTGTGCAAATATTGGAAAACACATAATTTTTCTCTTCTTTGTGGACACTAAAGCTGCCTCAGACCGACATCATTTAAATCAGTTACATCAGGTGAGGTCTTCTGGGAAAGTAAAGTTTAGTGATCTAAGCAGAGCTGAAGCAGTCAGCTGGTTTGCAGCACATAAGCTAGGCAAAGTAAGATCATTTTTATTGCACAATTCAGCAGCAAGGGAATACAGGATGATTTGCATAACACAAACTAGACAGTGGAATGCACGGGAGCAAAGAAACATGACATTTTGGGAAATGGTCTTAAGAGCTTTCTTGACTGAGATGAAAATCTTTGTTTAAATGCGATGCATAGGTCTACTGCTGCTAGGGGGCAGCAAAATTATAATCTAGTGAGGAAACAGAATGTATACAGTTAACATAATCTGGTAGATTCATGCTTTTTTTTTTTAAAGATAGAAAATGAAATCATCACCGGAGTAGTTGTCATGTGTGATATCCTCATGTGGATGTTAGCTGACAGAGATTAAAAAAAACAAACAAAAAAAAACAAAACAGGGCGAGATGAAGCCAGTGAAACAGGTGATTTTACAAACTTCTTTAAGTCAATCTAAGATTTGATTGTGTGATCAGTTATTGTTGATTACTTATACTAGCCAACACCCCCCGTGCACAACATGCAGGCGTGCACGGGTGCGATTCCAGACTAAACAGAACGCAATCTGTAAGTGGAAGAATGTTAGCTTAGCACAAATAGAGGTTAAGGGCTTAAAAGAGAAACAAAAAGCAGATTTGTCCAAAGGTTTTTGTACACCCTCATTCGATTATAAATAATTGTTTGCTTTTTTTTTTTTTTAAATGACATGTTTGAGAACAATCGCAAAATGTTTCCACTTTTTGTACACTTCAAACAACTTATATCTTTAATTAGTGAGCTTTCACTGTGCTGGTAATTGGATTTTGTTACCTTTATGCAGCGTTAGGCTGGCATTTCACCCGGGTCTTTGTATAGCAACACAATACCTATCTGCTGGCTGAGAGAAAGCCTTCCTCTGCTGATCCGAGTAAAAAGTACAAAGGTATGTCCTTGAGCATGGATTTATAGTCGATAAAATAATGAAGTGCCAAATTATAAAGTAGTTGCCTTTTGCCAGGAATATGAATAAAAACATGCCAGTTTGTGTCATGTAACTTGACCTATACTCAGAAAAAATCACTAATAAATTCACTGTACTGCTTCTGCTGCACTGTCTGACAGTTCTTTTGAACATTTGAGCCTCCAGTTCTATAAAGGTGTTAAAGACTGGAATACTTTCTACCAGTGTGGCTGCTGTGGAGTTTATTCTGAGCATAGTGTCAGTGGGAAGTTCATACTGGTCGTTAAAATGAAAAGGGATTTTCATCTTTGAAGCATGAACGAGCTCAGTAAGTTTCAATGCTAATCTGCCAATTAGAATATTTTATTCTGGACCAAAGTGTCGGACTGACTGACTGACCAGCAGCCTGTCATTCACGGGGTAAACCAGCACTGAGAAAAAACCAACACAGCACAGTTACCCAACTTAGCAGAATTATTGGAATGTCAATTTCTCAATACACACATTACAAGTTTCCAGCTATTAACCCTGAATTCCTCATATAATACAAGGCTGAGGCATGAATGAGTTTATTGTATTACTGCTCCCCTGCACATATTGATAGAAGTTAGCAGGTTGTATTTGTGGCTGGCAAAGTGAACAGCTCCTGCATTGCAGTGGCAGCATGGCTTGCTATACTTTCCCTTCTCTGTATATTGTTATAACACACACCTCCATGGCCTTGTGCTGCAAGGCGAGCTCCACCGAGACCACACGAGAATACTGTAATGAATTTAAAAAGCTGCCAAAAACTTCTCTGTCTTTTGGCCTTAGGACTCAATTTCCCTTGGCAGCACATTGAGTTGGAATCAGATAACTACCAGAAAGTGTGGAAAATCTAATGCATATCAAGTGAAGAGACATGCTGACACTCCCCAGTGACAGAAACACCGTACTCTGTACTTGCAAAGTACAAACCCAGCATAAAGCTGAAAAGAATGGAGTGGAAAGGGAGATCGGTAGAAAAAAAAAGAAAGAAAAAGAAGCAGAACCATAGGTGGGAAGGGGATGAGCATGTTTATTTTTTTATTTATTTATTTTTTTCCCTGAGAAGACAGGTACTAAAATGGCCCTTGAGTCAATGCGTGACATGTGCAGCAATTTATTTTTAGGAGTCAGGCCCTGTGGGAAAGGCTCATATGTGCTATACTATGTGACAGGAGTAGAATGTTTGACGAACACAGTCAGGCAGCACAGCGGTGTTCTGCTCCCTCACAACAACAACGCTCCTGGTTTCAGTCTTCTGGTCAGTTTGCATGTTCTCCCTCTGCCTCCATGGGTTTTGTCCCACAGCCCAAAGATACAGCGGTTAGGTTCATTCTAAATAGTTCACATGTGTGGATACTGTGCGTGTGTGTCCACCTTCCTGAGCAATATTTAGAGGAATCCCATGGTGTTTCTAGACATGCTTTTCACATCCATACATAATAGACATATCTTTGTGACACATTAAGTCTCTGAGAGATTAGGTCTGTCCCGCTATTGAACTGTAAAGAACACGAGGACTCTCTCGCAGAGCCCTTTATTCACTCTTTCTGCAACCTTTGTTATGGTGATATTAACGCTGGGTAACCAGGGGGAAATGAATTTTTTTTAAAAAGTAAACAAGTATGGAAAGAGCAACTAACCGTATCATTAAAATAAAAAAAATGTTATTATACAGACTGAGCCTATTCATCAACAATTTCTTTAAATTAGCCCTCAATTATGTTGTTTTGACAACCAATTCGAGTATATTTATTTGACATTTCCAAACCCATAATGGCAACAGAACATGTTTCCCCGTTGCCACGGTAATAGACAAGCAAGTCCCAAAGTGCTGTCCGGTTACTATTTATACACCTCTTGAAGTCATACAGTAAACCCCTCCCGCTGCGTGCGCAGGTGATGTCATTCAAGTCTTTGAGGGTTTAGTGCTCGGACCTTAGGGTCTTTGGCACACTGCTTACCTCAGTGCGTGACGGCAGCTTGCGCACGCATCCACCCAGAGAGGATTCCTGCTGCAGCTCTTCTACCGCCAGCCCAAAGAGAGCAGGAGAGAGAGTGCGACACGCAGCTGGTAATATGGTTAAAAATAATATTTTGGCTGTATTTTCACAAGATAATTAATTAAGTTAAATGTCCAAAAATACAAAACACTGGGCCAACAATTCAAAACCGTGACAAAAACTCTAAATCGCATTTACAGTTCAAGACTGAGGGTACAGTACACTTTTTGTTTGTAATCCCATGAATGCCAACATCTCTGGACTGTTGTCTTTTTTTTTTTTCTCACCCAGTGCATCTTGGAATCGGCTGCCACCCCTCAAGCAACAAGCTGATAAATAAATGCATGACAGAATTTAGTGATTATTTTGTTCTTTTTTTAAAATAAATACATTTTGTGACATTTATGACTTTTACACCACTTTGCCTCTCTCCTTATTACCATGGAAATTAGTTTAGCTCCAGCAACCTTCACTTTGTCAAATTTGAACTCACTAAGTGGATTTCAGCTTGCACTCTGAGATTTATTGTTCAGTACTCCTGGGGTCTAAGCAAAAATGATGATAGGTAGAGAAAGGTTTTGTTAAGGGAAGCAAGAGAGTATTTGGAGTTTGAGAACTTTAAAAGTGCTGCTCGGTTGGGGGTTTGAAAGTGGCGTCCGTAGAAAAAAAAGAAATGAAAAGAGGAAAATATATAGGGACAGAAGTGAGAGATTTGCAGAGCAAAATAGTTTTTTCCTTTGTGTATATACTGGCTATGTGACAGAAAGAGACGGGCACACCCCAATGCATGTTTTATCCTACTTCTCAATTAGTTTTAATGGGTGTGCCTATTGCTTCCTTCTTATCACAACTTGACATACGGTATTATTATACAGTACCCCGAGGAACATAGCTTCCACTGATTTCAGACTAATGGTATTCCACTGAGGCAGTTTGTTCCATTTTTCCAGTTTTATTCATAAGGTGAAGGATTTGCTGCTTTTTCACCAGACCGTCTAATATTCATAGAAAAGCAGTTTCAAATATTCAGCACATAATTACATTTAAGGGAAGGAAAGTATTTTTTTTTTGTTCATGATGTGGCTACTGCTGTTGCCTTACAGGGTGGTCCAAAAGATACTGAACTTAAAAAATAAAGGATAATGGCTTATCTTATTGCCCTGCAATAGATTGGCAACCTGTCCAGGGTGTATCCTGCCTTTTCCCCTATGATAGCTGGGGGATGGATGGATGGATGGATGGATGGATGCTTATCTTATTAGCCTCTCTGTGTCCCTTGCCAAGTTCATATGCTGTCAATTTCTTTAGATTTATTATGAGCCTTGTTCCGGAAAGTGCAACAGATTGTTTTGAGCACAGAAAAATACAAGTTTAGTGTTTAAGTGATTGAGGAAAGATTTTATCAATGTAAGATTAATTTGATTTGAACAAGTGAAAATCAATTTTTAGAGCCATTTCCTGTTATGCCTAAAGTTGAAAATTACATCTACTTTTGCTCAGTTCTCTTCTCAGTAATTGTACACTTTCAGACCAGTATTTGTCTAGAAATTGGCTAATATGCTACATATGCTTCCTGTTCTTAAGTCCATGGGAAGCGTGTACATTATTCTTTGAGGTTATTGTACTAAAAATCTTAGAAACATGGTGTCTAACCAGTCTTACTTTATCTGGCATTAGCTTGGCTTCCAGTAACACTGTGAGGAATCTTGGATAATTTTTGACCAGGATGTGTCCTTCAGCATGTATATTAAACAAGTATGTAGGCCTGCCTTCATTTATTTGTACAGTACTGATAAAATTAGAAACATCCTGTCTCAGAATGAAACTGTAAAGCTAGTTTATGCATTTATTACTTCCAGGCTGGACTACTGTGATTCATTACTATCAGGTTGCTCTAAAAGCTCCCTGAAAAGCCTTTAGCTGATCCAAAATGCTGCAGCAGGAGTACTGACAGGGACTAGAAAGAGAGAGCACATTTCTCCCATAAAGCTTCTCTTCAGTGGCTTCCTGTTAAATCCAGAACTAAATTTAAAATCCTTCCCATCACATACAAAATCTTGAATAATCAAGCCCTATCATATCTTAACCCTTTCATGCATAAATTATGAGAATCTCAGTCAAGATTTCCTGAGTTTTTATTCCCCTTTAGGAATGAAAAACAAAACAAAACAATGCAGTTGAAATTTTGTTTATGAACCTATTTTTCATGGAGTTACAAACATATCCACACAGCCGGACACCAGTGAAATATATATTTAACAAACCAATAACAGAAAGTGATGTTGCATCCTCAGATCCACTGTCACGACTGCTAGGCTTAAAACTTAATTTTTTTTTTATAAAGCTTATAATTAGGGCCAGATCAGGTGACCCAATCATCACTTAGTTATGCTGTAATGGGCTTAGGCTGCTGAGGACTTTCCATGATGTATGAGTGAAGAAACCTTCTCTCTTTTGACTTCCTGTGTGGTGTATAAACATACACCACTACTGTAATTGTACTTGAATTGAAGTAATAAATACTTGTTTCTGTTTGGAAAAAGCAATGAGGAGGGTCTTTGTCCATATGCATAGGGTAAATACAGTGTTTAACAAATTCATTAGACCACATATAAAAAAAATCAAACAAGAAAACAGATATTTTAGAAATCTGTCAAAAACTTGATTAAAATAAAATATGACAGAATTCGCTGAAGTGAATTCACGTCTTTATACCCAAATATGAGAATCACTACTAAAACCCATTTTTCTGTTCAAGAATTCAAGTAAATAACTGTAATTTGGAATCTTAATCAAATATTAATAATGTGCTTTACTATTTTTCTGCTCTAAATGTGAAATATATTTCAGAATTAAAAGAGATTGTGCATGCTGATGGATTAACCTTTACAAAAGTATAAAAAGACATTGGCTATTAACAATACTGTTAATTTAGGGCAGCTGTGACAGAGATCTATATTGGGTGATGGTCTAATATGTTTGTTAACTACTGCATCACCACAAATATGTAATATTTTTTATAACCTTTATTGTTTTTGTTAGTTTTTTGTATCATTATTTAACCATTTATTAGGCTTATTGGGAATAACAAAAGGCCAATATTATGAAGATCATTGTATAATTTGCCATATGAGCAATAAAAGTAAAAGATACTTTTAGTTTAGTTGTTTTTTATTTTTGCGACACTTTTCTTTTCTTTGGGCAGCTCTTTGCTGGTTGCTGGTTACAAAAAATTGTACTATTGTGATTGGACAAGTATTTATACTCTGCATCTGTCAGAAGGCTCACAGGCTTACAGAATATCCTGTTGCGAGAAATGAAATTAATGTTTTGCACAAATTGCTATCATTTATGAATTTGTCTTCTTTGCTCTTGTCCTTTTAGAGGAAAGATGGCTTCTTGTCAAAAAGACAGGCAAAAATTCTGAGGTTATTTTTCCATCCTTTTGTCTGTATGATGTCACTTACAGCGGATATCCATTAATATGGTCGTCTAAGGCGCGCAGCTCTGGCTGTGAGCAGTCCAAAATGAAAACTTAATATTTACGGACAGATTTTCTTCAGTTCATTTCTGCTGAGTACTCGTGACTGTAGTGAATTGTATTTGAAATCCCTCTTATAAAATGTCAACAGATTCTGTGAGGAATTCCAGAAAACTAAAGCCCCAAAGAAGTAAAGACTCACTAATAAATAATAAAGTCGGATGGCTCGGCTGTTTGTGCAAGCAAAAACAATGCTAAGCAAACAATTTAAGAAAAGCAGGAATGCAGGAAAAGGAGGCGACTTGAAAATCATTTTACCTGACACTTTTAAAATTAGTTTGCTTTGACAGGAATGTGCTGATGTGGAAATACTAAATTTTACTGTTTACCTGTACATCCTTCCTGTGGCGCTTCTGTCATTTAAGAGACTGCTGATGGGAAATTTCATTGAGTTTTGATGCAGAAACCTTTTCTGTGAGACAGAAGAATATTTGTGTCAGGAATGTGTAATGTAATGGAAGACATAAACGTCCCTTTTTGAGAGTACGATGACACACTCTCGCGTACCTGTTGCCTGCTCGCAAACTTTATGCTGCACTATAGCATGCAGTATAATGCAGACAGACAGTGAGCGTTCAGTAGTGTTCACAGCAGAGTGGAAGGGAAGTCTGGAAGTCTGTTTGCGTGATTGTGTGAGAAATACAGTCGGCTTTCTGCTGCCCCTGTCCTCCCACAGCACTGCAGAGTTAAAGCCGTTTCCCACATGGGCTGTTTGCTTGTGATTCTTAACTATGTGGAAAGAGTTGTCAGTCAGATTGAGAACCTCACTCCCCTCTAAATGGATTCAGTTCCAGTCATGCGCACGGTGTAAAATGGACACGCTCAAGCAGACATCTCCACTGCACACGCAAACACTCCCTATTGCAATATCTTTGCTGGAATACTGCTCGCTCTCTCTCTTCTCTCACTCACTTTTCTGCCCATTTCTGCGCCTCTTTCCTTCTCCTTTAAGATGTCTGTAGAGAAGGGAGCGCAGAGTGACAGAGTGGCACATGATAATGACTAACAATGAGATAAAAAGCCCTTTACTACCTAACCTTGGCAGACAGGATGAGAAGATGGGAGGAAGAAGATGGGCGAAGGCATTACCAGCATCCGTGCGCCTCTCATTACCTGCTGCCAAGATTTCGGTGCTGGCACTGGTCCATCTTTCTTTTTGTGTCCTGAGCAGAGAAAAGAACGGTAGCAGTTCTTAAGTTTCCTTTTCTTTTCCATCCTAGTATTTAACCTTCCTCCTCTTTCCACTGACCTTCCAACACTGTGCCCTAATCTGAAAAAAAAGTGGTAAGGCTGGATGTAAAAGCTTTGTTCAATTAAAATGTAATAAAACATAAAAACCCAACATCCAAGTCAATGATAACCTTAAAACTACCAATGAGGTCATTGTTTTCATCTGTATATTCATGTATTAAATTAACTTTTTTTTTTTTTTTTACTTTGAACTTTTAGAAATACGAAGTCAATTTTAACACAATTCTATGATTTAAATCAGGGTTATGATGAATAAATTGAATTCTCAGCAGTTTCTGTGGGTCTGTTGCCTTTAATACTACTGAGCCATTACAGCTGAACACGCAATATTGGAACGGTACCTCAGGTAGTTTAGTTTGCACTATTTCTGTTTTTTTTTGCAGATATTAAAATGTAATTATGAGGGTATCTTTCTAAGCACGATAAGCGACCTGGGAGGAGTGTTTTAAGTCCTGTCAAAGTCCTGACATTTTGGTGAATATTTAAATTGCTGGTGCAGTTTTGCTCCAAATAAATTTAGATTGAAAAATCTCTCTTAAAGTTTTTACTGCCTGAGTGGTTCAGTATCACCTATTTTACGGTGTCTTTTAATTTATTGTAATTTTGTTTTCATTTTGTTTCCATTTTGCCTAGCAACAACTTGAGCAGAATTGCTAATCAGTATTTTAACATGTTACTCTTACAAGTCAAAATCACATCGTATTTCCTCCATCACTCAGTGACGTGACTTAATGTTGAGTAATTAACATGTAGTTGCATCTGGACCAATCACTGTATACCTGGGTCAATTCCTTTAATGCTGAGAGAGTACTTACTCGAGTAACTGTAAAAGTGACCGAAAAATGGTGCCGTAAAAACAATGTTCTCACTTTTTGCAGTGCAGTGCAGAAAGAGGAAAAACACACACACACTCCAAAAGTGCCTGTTGTATGTACAATATATCATAATCACAAGTCCTACATGTCTTTGGATAAAATCAAACATTAGTCAGATGCAATGATGCAATGACAGTAAAATGTTTGTTATACAAGGGAACACAAAACATTATACAAAAGGTCATGGGAGTGGGCAAAACAATAAAACAAAAACACAAGGAACCAAATAGTCTTCAGAGCTTGAAAAAAAAAGGCGACTGGACTTTATGTTCCTTAAAGACATTTCACCTCTCAAAGGTGGAGAGACCAAGGTATTTAAACCCCAGTGGGGGTGTGCCCTGGAGGTGGTTGTCCCAATTTGGGACTTCGTCCCGCTCTTTCAAGTGACCACCAGAGAAAAAAAATTAATATGACCTGGATGACTGAGAACCTACACGGACAAGGAACCAAATGAACCAAATTGAATAATTAAAAAAAAAAAAGTCTTTGAAGAGAAAACTTTTTCAAGTTTTACCACCACTGGGCAACTATGTGTGATCTGCTAGCAACCAAAGCACTTGCAGGGAGGTTCAGTACAGCATCCTGTTTGCAACCAGTTTCATTCAGCAACATCAGCAGCCTCCAGGAAACACTCACCTACTCATCTGGGAATACACATTTTTCCCTAGCGACCAAAGGTTACTAGATGGTCGTCGAACAGTCCCTAGGCCTGTGTGACTGGAGCCATGGTAACGCTAAGTACACATTTTATACTATGTAAAAGTCTCAGCAGATTCCAAACTGAGTTCAGACTTT
This sequence comes from Cichlasoma orientale, assembly GCA_034780415.1. Lineage (NCBI taxonomy): Eukaryota > Metazoa > Chordata > Actinopteri > Cichliformes > Cichlidae > Cichlasoma > Cichlasoma orientale. Next base: position 11,785 of record JAVDPK010000673.1, read on the forward strand.
AGTACTTAATTCCTCAACAGTGTTTTATTTTACCGTTCTATTTGTTTGGACATGGTAAAATATTTTCAAAGTCAAATTAACACCTGCATTACAAAATGTTTAGGTCTAAAGAAAGCATGCACAAATCTTAATGCTAATTACTAATTATCCCCTTGTTGACACACAGAATCATTCTCACACACCTCCGCACATGCTCACAAACAAGCAGACAGAATCTTACTGGTGAATAATATCTCCACATGCACGCACAGAACTGGGCATTCAAGTAATTGTCTTGTTAGTTAGTTTGTGCGTGTCAGACAGCTCACCATTCCTAATCTGCATAATCAAACAAGCTTCCCCTGAACACATTCTGCAGCATTGTTCATCAATTACTCATTTAGTATTAATTAAGACCTGCTCCAGCTTTTAAATTGGAATTTGCAGATAGCAAGTTCTCCTGAGGTTGCGTACTGTCTCTCTTTTGCTTCCTGCCCCGCAAAGTTTCTCACTATGTCGTCAGCAGCTAAATTGAAAGCAGCCTCAGCGTTTTGGGAAATGGCTTTATTTGTCAAAATGCTTACGGGGGGGCCAGTAACTGATGAAAAAAAATATATTTGAATTAATGAGAGAGCAATACTAGGTGACAATCCACCTAACAGCAACATTTGACCTGAAATCTGGAAATCAAGGGTAGTAAAATATGTGTTTCTTCAACTTTCAATCATTTTCATGAAATCTGGTGCACAAACTCAGTAACAGCATACATATCTTTAATGACTGAATCCAAAAAGGAGCTGGGTAACTAAATAGCTTCTCAGTACATGAAGAAAAACAGCCTAAACTCTATGCTGTGCCCCATATATTATGAAAATGTTTAAACCCGAGTCAAACAGTAAAAACATCATGTGCATATGTATTCCAGTGCTATCATACACAGAGATGGATGAACTAGCAGCCAGCCACGCAGGCCATTACACCGCTTTGTAATGAAAAATGCAGTCGATCATACATTATGCATATAAAAGATGTAAAACTGTGTTTTACATCACAAAAAAGCAGCAGTTTCCATAAGTGTAACAATACCACAGTTTACTGTAGCTCTGTGTACCGGTCTGTGAAAGGATATCTGTGTACAGGCGACAGTGACAAATAAAATCTCAATGCTGATATCCAATTCTATATAATTGTATTTATATAGCGCCAGTCGGCATCAACAGTCATCTCAATTTGGAAAAAGCAAGATTCCTTAAAGATGTGCAATCGCAAAGGCAAGAAGGCAGAAACACAAACAATACACATGCAAAAACTGCTCCACAAAGTAAACAGGAAAACAGAAACTAATACCAAGGCATGAAGTTTAAGATAAAAGAAGACAAACACAACTGCAAACTCCAAAACTCAACAATATTACAAGAATCCAACACAGCATCAGTAGAACTTGGGACAGCATAGTAGATTTAAACAAGCACATGGTAATTTAAGGGAAACTATTGTGATGCAGTGTAAATAATGTGTTTTTGTTTTTGCAGTGTGGACACATACAACAGCACGTGCCACACATATGCATGACTGCAGATGGAAGCATGCATGTTTGTCATGGATTGCAGGGCGAGCAGAAGGAGAGCGGCTTATTCGCAGTTCTCAGAAACAGAGTTCAAACTAAAAAAACAACAACAAAAAATAAGAAGCACAAATTCAAAATGAAGCCAAGAGATGTGCAAGAGTTCCTAAATGAAGCACAAATGGCAGTAGTACAAATGTGTGTGCATAATGAATACCAATTAAACATGTGGCCGTATTGTGTGCTTCAGGTCTATCTGATGAACTTAAAGCACAATTTAAGTAACTTATAGCAGGAACAAAAACAAAGGAAATGAAATATGCAAAAAAAAATTAAAAATTACAATTTGGCATAATGATTAATGTAAAGGTAGGTTGGGGGAGGTAAACATTAAATTATAGTTAAAGGAATGTTATACAGATTATATGTGAGGCTTGTTTAAGGCTTACTTTTTACATACCAAAACAGGTGGCGGACGCTGTGAAGATGCAGAGTTTACATAAATTGTTTGATCGGGTGTTTGTTTGTTAGTAGCTCGACAACTTCCTGGCAGATTCTGATTAAATTAATTTCACACATTCAGTTGGTCCCAAACAAATGAGGCGGATGATCAAAGAACCTAAATGTGCCTTTTTGGAAAATTCAGAAACAGCAGGAGCTCTGAATTGTCTCTGTAATAATTCTGTTCCTATTCATTAGCATTTGTTTGTTTTTTGTTTCTTTCTTTTTTTATTATTATTATTATAATTTTGTACCTGCACATGTGTCTTTTATGGGTGGGGGTGGGGGGATGGGGTGTTGGTGGGGGAGGTTCACCTACGAGTTACAAAAATCACAATCAAATGCCCCTCATGTAACCACAGCACCAAATAAACTTATCTCACAGAGCGAGACACAGCCCGACTTAATAACAGCCATCAGTCTTCACAGTGTAAACAGCACACTCTCATTACATTTGTGTATACTGGGTGAGTGAATTAGTACATGTAGTGTCTGTGAGGTATGAGTTTGCATGGCAGAAGATTGTGTTTGCATGAGAGCGAGAGAGAGAGAGGCGCAGTGAGAGATTTTGTCTCATTAATAGTGTTGTTTACAGACAAGAGTTGGAGAGAGTTGTGAGTTGGAGAGAGACGGCAGTTGACTTCCAGCAATTTAATTTTGATTATAATGACAGCATTTTTGCTCAAATGTAGATTTTATTTTTTCACATTTTGCACCCCTTCTGTCTTCTGCTGCTGCTTTCAGAATTCTGCATTCTTCTTCCTCCTCTTGTCTCTCTCCCGTGCTCCGTCATATATTTCTGTCTCTCTCTTAACACTCCATTACTGCCAAATTCCCTTACTAGCATGTGTCCCCTTGGCCCGAGGACTAGTGTGTTCCCAGACTTGGCAGAAGCTCTGACGGTTCATTGTGCCAGGAAGGGCCAATATGACTGGCAGTAGACAGGGTGGGCTGCTCCAAGCCCATCACTGGGAGGGGGGTAAACAGAATCGACGGCATGGCTACAAACTCACTTGGGTGTGAAGCAAATGTCATCCCAACTCTGTTCATTCTTCCCTGCATTCGTATTACTTTCATATGGCTTGCACTGTATTTTGTGTGCAGCAGACCACTGTGTGCTTTTCTGAACTGTGTGAGTTGCAAGAGTTTGATATAACTCCACTAAAACCATTGTTTTAATGCTGAACTGCAGCTAGAAGACACAGACCTGTCTGGGCTTGATTGTGTGAATTTGCATTCATCCATTTTCCTGCTTATCCAGCGGGTGGCTTGGATCCTATCCGAGCTGTCATAGGGTGAGAGTCAGTCACCAGCCTTTTGCAGGACTGACACAGAAAGACAGGCAACCATTCACATCTATGGCCAATTTAAAATCACCCACTGACTTAACATTGTCCTGGGTTTTGGGCCCAGACTTTTATGTTTTGGAATCGGAATATTTGGAATCCATGGTTTATAGCTTTCAGGGGTTTCTTTACTTTTGTAAACAGAGTACGCCTCTTCGCTTAGTCTTAGTGCTCTTGTTACTTTTGTATTGTGGGTTGCCATTTTTTTTTTTTTTTTTTTGTCTAAAGAGTTATTTATATCTGTTTCTTTGTGCTCAGATTCAGTCAAGCCTCCCCAGTTTCTCCTTGTAGCTTGTTGTCAAGTCTTCATCTCTGTGTTAGGTTTTTTCCTATTATGTTACTTCCTGTTTTATTGTGATACTTTGTTGTCTTGTGTGTCTTGTATTTAGTTTTACCTTTTATGTCTTGTTGTCAGCTGTGTTTTGTTACCCTGTTGTTTCTACTTCCCATGATTACTTCATAAGTGAAGACATAGCCCCAGTTTTTATTTGTCCTTTCTCCAAACATCTGTTTGTCATCCCTTTGTGTGTCCCTGCCATTTGTTGCAGTGCCTTGTTGTCATTAAAAGGTACATTTTAAGTTCACCTTGTTTGTTTTGGAGTCATTGCGTTTGAGTCCGGTTCCTGCCAATCCATGATAATGCATGTCTTTGCATTGTGGCAGGAAGTTGGAGTGCCCAGAGAAAACCCGCACAGGCACAGGGAAAACATGCACACGCCACATAGAAAGCTCAATGGATTTGAACCCAGGAACTTATTGCTGCAATACAAAAGTGCAACCTAACCTAAAATGCAGCCCGTTGTGAATTTACAATCAGATAATAAAAACCATGTGACACTGATTGACAGGGATTAAGGAGTGCCAGCTTTTTTGATTAAAACATGCAATTGACCAGATGCTTGTCAGTTTGTCGCTGCACGAGTTTCAACCAGCCTGTTTTCATTCCTGAAGCATCAAAAGCTTCTGTTTTGTCAAAGCCGCTGGCTTCAGAGGGGCTTTCCTTTGATCTCTTTGCCATCACACACCCGATCTTCAAATTTGTCACTGAGGAAGCATTTATTTTAGGAACCTGTGTTTACTACTTTACATTTAAATGCACTGCATACCCTTCATGCATCACATTTTAGCATTTCAGGTTAACATTGTGAAAAGCACTCAAACAAACCGAACTGAACAGAGAGTGAGCGTAAAAGTGGAAAGTAAGTGAAAATGAAATCTATAAACACTAAAATCTCCTGGTTAAGAAACCTGCTGTCTAAATCTTGTAACCTGTTTCTGACTAACACAAGAACCCCCAAAAGGGGGTTATTTTGATTTTTTTTCCCCCCGGCATTTTAAAAGCATGTAACTCTGCGAAAATAAAATCTCATGAACTTTTATTTCATGTTTGAAATCATGTTTTTATATCAAAATTTGAGTTGGCACGCTGGATGCTTCTGAGAAGTCAGAAATTAATCAAGCATAACGTTCAAACACTAAAGCTAATCTCTCTTTCAGGAATGTAAGGAAATACCTGTAATTTGGCATCTTAATCAAAAAAAATAATAATATGCTTCAGTACTTATTTCTGCTTTAATGTAAAACTGTAAATTTGAAAATTAACGGATAACAACAATAATTTAATTTTAGCATTAAAAATATAATTATAGAACATGTGCACACTGGTGGAATAAACATTACAGAAACATTAAAAGTGGCAGCTGTTGCAACAACCTTAAATAAATTTGTTAAATGCCCTCTGCGTATGAAAGTCTGCTGAAAGACAGAAATGACAGATATAAATACAGAACTGAGTTTTAAACCTTCATTCAAATGGTGAAAAAACTGATAAAGTAGCTTGAAATGTTCCTTTATTAACATAAACAATGTTTTATATATAGTCTTGTCCTTGAACTGTAGAGGCAAACCTTTTTGCAGTAAAATAAGCATAATCCCACAACATCTTTTAAAAAACAAACATTGTTATACAGCCTCAGTGTGTGTTGCAACACGTGTGCTTTACTTGGATATGTTTTCACCTGTATGCCCTGTTGTGTTAATATTTAAAAAAAAAAAAAAAGCCCTCTGGGTTAAGATGTGGAAACTTAGCTAAACATTTTGTTCCACATGCAAGCTTATTTTCTACTCCAGTGCAAAAGTACAGGAGCAGTGTAAAAGCCTTAATACATAATTCACCACCATCTGTCCACAGCACATGTTGTGTAATAAAAGCTGTCTTGTACCCTCTTCTCCTGCCTCTTGTCTCTATCTCCCTCACTCCCGTTCTCTGTGCTGTGTACACATTTTTTTCTCTCTCTTTTTTTAATTTATTTATTTTTGTTTCACATATTCTTCTCATATAGACTACTTCACAAACTCCCTCACTTTTTTCTCTTTTGTCATATTCCCCTTGTCTTGTTTCCCCTCTTTCATTTCCAGGAGCGGTCTCTTCATCTGATCCTGTCTTGCGCACTTCCTCTTCCATGCATAGTATTTTCTCCTTTTTTCTCTCTCTCTATTATTTCGACTTCTTTTTTCTTAATTCTTCTCCCTTCATCACTGAACTTTTTCTCTTTCCCACTTTCTAAAATACTACGCTTTCACCAACTCTCCATTTCATAATGCATGTCAGTATCACATCTGCTGTAGCTTGAGGTCAATTAGGATTTTTCTCAACTCATCAGGACTATTGTCCAGGACCGTGTATGTGCATCTGCATGTGTGTGTGTGTGTATGTATGTAGGTGTGTCCTTGTGAGGTCTCAATCTCATCAGGTCTATTGTGGAGGCTGACAATGCGGTGGCCCTGTGAATCAGTTTCTTTTGTAGTCCTTACAGAGTCAGAGGCTGCAGTATGCGGGTGGTTAAGTGTCTGTCTATGGCTCTATGTGTGCGCATACGTGTGTGGGTAGTATACAAGTTTAGTGCAGTAAAACAGCCCACCATTTAACCTTCCTCACAACATTTAGTACACAGGCTCTTCATAGCTGCCTGGTTTAATCTGTGAAAAAGTTAGAAGAAAGATGAGAAAGGAGGCGAGGACACGGAAAGGAAGACAACAAGAAACCTCCACCCTCTCAAGAAACCAAAAAATAACAAGCAAATAAATGTTTTTCTAAAAACTTAATATTTTACGTATGATTTCAGTGTAATTCATGTACACTCACCAGCTACTTCATTAGATACAGCTGTTCAGTGGCTCAGTAGCACAAATAACTGGCCTTGAATGTGACATGGATGGTGGCAGACAGGCTGGTCTGAGTATTTCAGAAAGTGCTGATGTACTTGGATTTCCTCATACGACCATCTCTAGTGTTTACAGAGAATGGTCTGAAAAAGAGAAAGTGAGCGACAGTACTCTGGGTGAAAATGCCTTGTTGATGCCAGAGGTCAGAGGTGAATGATCAAACTGCTTCAAGCTGACAGGAAGCAGAAGAGCATCTCTGAAAACACAATTCATCGAACCTTGAAGCAGTTGAGCTACAGCAGCACGATACCATCCCACGTCACAAAGCTCAGATCATCTGACGTTGGTTTCTTGGACCAATCTGAGATGATCTCAACAGATGGTGTCCAGAGTTACCAGATCTTAAACCAACAGAACACCTTAGGGATGTGGTCATTGGGCCAGCTATAGCGTTCCATCAATTCCACATTCTCAGTCCTTATCCATGGATGCTTTGTTCCAGTAGCCCCCGTCTCATCTGTATGTCCTCCCCACCACCTGATGTGAGCCTTACCTAAAATGTATTTCTTCTCGGTTAATCTTACTTCATGTAGTGTTAGAAAGTAGAACAGTCCGCAAATTTAAAAAAAAAAAAAGTTTGTGTGAGTGTATAGTGGTAATACTCTGTCAACAAAATGATAGGAATGAGTTTAGTTATTAAATTTTAATTCTTCTCACACTTTCCAATACTCTGTGGAAAGCAAATTTGACTTTCTTCTCAGTTCAAAACTTTTGATTTCCTTCCGAGAGGCTGTCTAGCTCTGATGAATGAAACAAGAGGTGCTTGAAGGAAAAGGAGGGAAAAAAAAGGATAGCGGGGAGCATTAGAGTTAGAAATGCAGTTTAAAAGAAAGCATTGTGGTTCTTTCAGTTTTTTTTTTTTCTTTTTGAATTTAGAAAGTCTTTTGTTTTTGTTTCTTTGTACATTTCTTTAAAATTTAATTTGAAGCAGCTGGAGCTTCATGGTTTTTGTTTCACTGAACTGAAATCTTTTGGTAGTTTAGGAAGCATGCTGGTAGGGAAGAATTCATACCTGTTCTATCCTCGAATCAATCCGCTCTTAAATAGATGTTGAAAGGGGACGTGACACAATTTGAGAAGTACATTAGACTGGATTTGAAGCCTTTATTCATTGTTGTTGACTATTGCATTGTGGGAAATTTGAATTTTTCATATTGCTCATCGGTATGTGGGATTATGCACATGGCTTGGTTTTCCTTCAAGCACCAAATGTAAGTACATAACCGACTGCTGGCTAAATTTTGCATCATTTGAGAGATTTTGAGCTTTAACTTATATATAGTAAAGATTGCAGTTACCTTTGCACGGCAGCCGAATACAGTAGAGGAGATGAGGTATGGTAAGTGGGAGTTCTAAATCCATTTCAGGTAATCAAAATTAATTCTTATTGAATGAATTTTCCAGTATGTGGTTGTTACTCTAGAGATAAGCAAATTTTAACTAAGTCATGGCAATTTTCTCTTTTCAATTTGCATTTAATAATGTGTAAGAAAAATGGTGCTTTTGCAGGTGAGCAGCTCCTTTCTTAAAATCACCTAATTGCCTAATTGATTCTTTGCATTTGCACATTATAGTTCATCTTCCTGGTCTTCCTGTCATTCCCCATTCTGTGTAATTTGTGTCTTTTTTTTCTTTTTCTTTTTTTTAAATCTTCCACATCACAGGGAAATAAATTTGCTTTTCGATCTCCCTGGTCTTCCCTGGCAGGCTCCAAACCCAGTAATTTAGAGAAAGGGAGGCCACGGAGAAGTCTTTCAAGAAGGATTCATCTCTCCAATCCCCAGGCCTCACATTTTATCACCAGCTCTTTAAAAGCATGTTTAATGCGCCGCTCCAAATGGGGAATTGCCCTTGTAGATCACCACCACACAATTCTCTGTCTTCCTAAGGCTAATCGTGGTTTATCTGTTTTAGTTAAGTCAGTGTCCATCTACTTCTTCCGTGTTTAGTCACAGGCCTGTGTGTGGGACAGAAACAGATGGCCAAATTATCCTGGAACAGACAACCGACTTCCTTTCTTGAGGAGGGAAATTGGAAACCTGAAGTCCCCTTTTTACAGTTACAAAATGATGCAGGGTTACACATTTTTTGTCACTGCTCATTTTTGAAATGTTGTAAAGTGTGATTTGTGTTGACAAGTCAAGGTCGGTGCACTTTATGCTTTGTAAACATGTTTGTTTACCTCAGTGGTTCTAAATATGAAGACACTTTTCCTGACTGATGGTGAACTGCTTTGAGACTAAATGCCAGCAGTGAAAACAAAGCTTTGCTAGAGATACAATCCTGATCCTATGGACAATCAGGGAATTCTTTCCCTCAGTTTTTCAAATTGCTGCTTCAGCATGTTGATGTCATCAGTTACTGGGAGCTCTAGAATCTAAATTTGCTGTGTGCTCAGCACAGAAGACATTTTTCTGTGTGATTTGTTTCACTAAATTTGTGAAATACACAGATTTTGCCCATGTTTTTTTTGAAACATGGGCAAACATGGCAATCCAGTATATAAGGCAAAAACAGAGTTTGTACAGTTCTAACGAGCTTAAAAGTCAATATTTGGATTGACCAACTTTATTCTTCAGCCTGAACGCTCCTGTCATTTCTTTAAGTAGTCTTTAAGAAGACTTCTTGAAAGACATTCTCTTCTTTGGATGTTGGTTGCTTTTTGCTCTGCTCCCTCTCAAGATGATCCCACACTGCTTTAATAATGTTGAGGTCCGGGCTCTGGGGAGGCCAATCAATGACTGATAGTGTTCAATTGTGTGTTTTTAAATTCAGGTTTCTCTTTTTAATTGGCAGTAAAATCATCGTCATGCTGAAAATTGAAACTGTTGCAAATTAGACGCTTTCCACAGTGGATCATAATCTGAGGGTATTTTTCTCCATAAATTCTGGGTATTTTTTTGACAAAAATACCAACACCACTGAAGGAAATGCAGCCCTAAACCACGACAGAGCCTCATCGTGTTTTAAAGATATTGCAGATAATCATGTATGTATACTATATTGCCAAAGGTTTTCACTCACCCACCCATTGGATTCAGGTGTCCCAATCACTTTCATGGCCACAGATGTTTAAAACCAAGCATCGAGGCACGCAGACTGCTTCTACAAACATTTGTGAAAGAATGGGTCGCTCTCGGGAGCTCAGTGAATTCCAACGTTGCACTGTGATAGGATGTTACCTGTGCAACAAGTCAAGTTGTGAAATTTCCTCACTACTAAATGTAACTGATGACTTATGTGTATTTTCGATTATTCAAGCAAAACTTTTCAACCATTAATATCTGCATACATTGCAGATTTATTTACACATTTGCAATTCTGATTAGACACAGATTGCAATGCAGACACGCGGATTCAGTTACAGACACACAAATGTTTTGCTACAATAATAGATCCATATGAATCCTGCTCGTTCTCATCAACTGAGTTAAGTGTTTGCCAATTTAGCTATAACAGTTATTTTCTGTGTAACAGAGAATATACTGACAGCTGTCCCTGCATTACTTTAAAACCAAAGGATTCAAAGACGAGTTCTAAAGTCTCTGCATTCCTGTCCCATTAATCTGTTGTTCACATAACTTTTATGATTGAAAAAAAAAGTGAATTTTCTGGTTTTTACAGTTTTTTCAGTATAAAGTGAAGTCAGTGATAAATCACCCACCAGTGCACAACAGAAATAGAAGCTACAGTTAAACTTCACTCTGCAAAAATTTAACAAATCTTCAAGACAGCATTTTACTGATGTGTAGCACAGATCAACTCTTTCATAGTGATTTATGATTTATTCATAAAAAGATCCACTTATACAAAGGCAAATATTTTACTTTGAACTCCATTTAAAGCTCTAATCCTATTGAGCAGAATTTGATTCATCTAAAATATGAATCAGCTAATAAATTATAGTCTAATTTAGGTACAGTGAATTAGCTTCAGCTGTGGTGTACACATCAATGACTCAACAATTAGATGGTGTTTGAAGTATATTTTAAAGCAGAACATGTGTACTTTTACTTCAGTAAAGATTTATTTTTACAGAATGTGCATATACTGCAGTATTACGCAGTATATAAGTAAAGCATTTAAGATAGGATACTTCTGCCACAACTGTGAAAAGTTGATAATCAGCGTTTGATAAGTGCATTTGTAAAAATATTTAATATTTTAATTCAGTACATATTCTCACAAACTATTATTTTTAAAATATTAATGACAATTCAAATATTTAAAAATCGTAACCTTTCCCACTAGTATTTGTATAGCACATTAATGAAATACCGCTATTTAACAAGCATGTGATTAAGTACACTATGACTGTAACTTTTGCTTTTGCAAGGTTTAAAAAACTACTGATGCCACTAAATGAATGGATGAAGGAGTACCATAGAAAAATGTTACGATATCTTCTGTTTTTTCACTCCTCTGTGTCTAATCTGGCCATATTTTGGTTTATTAAGACCGCTAAGGGGAAATTAATTGAAAATGACAACTCAGTATGCACAACATGCAGGAGCAGAGTTGCTGAGAAAGTGAGAAACACTTCAAATTTAATGAGTCATCTGCGTGAGCACAGTCTGCGGCTTTACAGGGAATACAACATAGTTAACTTTCAGTTTAGAGCATGCAAGGAATTTGGAACCAGGGGAATGTCGGGCTGGGCATATGGACTGTCCATAACTGACTGGGTCCATTACATTTCTCCGGGAAGCACAGCTGCTGATCAGTAATGCAGAATAATGAATCATCATGCCACCATGGCTAAGACGGTGATACTGCTATATGGTACAAAATTCAAGTTATAATCCAGAGGAAATTTGTGTAGTAGTAACAGCACCATTCCCTTTTTACCTGATTTTTAAAATGACCGTGGCAATGATCCATTTTCATTTATTCTTTCAGTCATTTCCTCCTTTAAAACCCAGTTTCTGGGCAACCGTACAGCACTGTGTTCATGCTCCAAAGCTTCAGAGCTGGTGTGCTCCTTAAATATTAGGAAAAAAAAACAAACATGTTTAGGGATAAAGAGGGTGCATCCTATTGGAGTGGCCAGGGAGCCAAGCGCCTAAGGCATGCTTGCTTTGGTGTTGGTAGAGTCAAAAAGAAAAAGAGAGCGAGAGAGAGAAAATAACATTATACTTAGATACAAAGTATAATAGCTTTCATATGCAAGAGAAAAAGAAATAAGAATAAAGTGACTTAAGACAAGCAGTAGAGGAATAAGAAAGGTGAATGAGGAGAAACAAAACTACAAAAAAGATGGATGAAGACCGGATGAGAAGTGTCAGGAGAAGAAACTGAGTGAAAGACAGATGTGTTTCAAAGCTCTGCTTGCTCTCCTCCCATAGAGCTGCTGGTTTTTGATAACACTGTGCAGCATTTTACGATATTACGATATCACTTCATCATTAAGTGGTGCAAGTTATCTTTTTTAACTCCTTACTGTCAGTGCACGTCATCCTTTGAGCTAGATAGATAGATAGATAGATAGATAGATAGATAGATAGATAGATAGATAGAAATGGAAAGTGTTGTGAAATCCCATATCTAATGTTCTTCCACTGCAATTTGTGTGTGCATTCACACATACACTCTCACTAACACTTCATAGCATTTGGAGAATAAGTGAAGAGGGTCGTGTAGTGAGAGGGCGGTTTGACTTCTGTTGGGTGGTAATAGGGAACAAGCTGTCTTGGTGGGCAGCCAAAATCATTTATTCTGAAGCACAGGTAGGAGCTAGCCAACTTTAGAAGGCAGACGTGTTTATGAGCTTATCTGAAATGAATCAAAATGCTTTACCCTCAGAGCCTTGAGTGATTTCACGCATATTTGGCAGCACGGAGGAAAATACAAAACAAAACGGACAAAATCCACTTAGTTATGAAAGAAGGCTATTTTCCCGGTGCCGCCAACGTATCTTTTTAATTATATTTAACTAAACCACCACATTTTTGTATCTATTTATTTATTTTTCACATTGCTGAGTTTGTAATGCAGAGAGCAAAGTTCAGGAACTTTCAGTAAAATTGTTGTTTAGTGTTAATTTAGCCAAGTATTGGATTTTAATAGCGTACATGGAGGCAATTATAAACAATATGCAATTCAAATTTGCTCAATCTCTCCAATTTCTTGGGCAGCTGCAAAACTTCCAGACCACATGCAATTGTCTGATCACTCCTGAGAGGTCCTGTTCTGATAAGTTTTGCTCCAATGCAAGCTTGACCTGTAACAGTGTGTAAAAGCAGCAACCCTTCACCTTCAGAACTTGAGTTTCATTTTGGGAAGTTGGGGACAAATTGGGCTGCAGGTGAGCATTGACCTAAAAACTCCTGGATTCTCAATCTGCTGTGAGTGGGTGCAGGATGATGCATAATGGCACGTGCTACAAGTGAGGGCCGTTGCATCGAATGTTATACCTTAGAACATTAGTCTGACCCTGGGGGACAAATTCAGGCCATAACCCCATGAATATCTAAAAAAGAGCATGTCTTGGCTGTCTTCCTGTGTTGGACATTGTCCACTCTTCTACTAAAGAATGCTGCTTTGTCTCTTGGTCATAGCAGAAACTGAGCTTTAGTATTTATGAAATTAGTAGTTTATGTTTTTTTTTCCTTGTGCAACTTTGAGGTCCATTGTGCAATCACAAAGGTGCAAATGCAAGTGGTCAGGACAGGGAGCTCTAAATAAATAATCTACAGATACATAAAATATTCATTAAACTTTCATTTGTCTGCCAACAAAATAACTGTGAACTACCATTAAAAATTCATTGCAGACACATCACAGATACACTCTGTTTTGTATTCAGAACTGGAATTAGCTGTATTATCACAGCGTCACTCTTTAACATTCAGCGCAAAGCCAGCTGAGCGATTACGGGAACTAAAGGGTAAATATATACAGTGAATCTGTAATAACATTACCCAACAATGAAAACAGGGGTGCATCACGTCTAAGGTGGTTCCCAGAGGGTGATGAACAAATATGCCTCATATCGGGAGCAGATCTAAAGGTGAATCTTTGCATAAACATTGTTTTCACTCATGAAGCTCCCGAACATTCATATTATGGCTTTTCACTCATAATCAACCAATAACAGTTCTAAAATTATAGCTCGGCCTTTTTGTGTATTGGTTATGTTGTGGTCTAAAAACAAGTCTCTCTCAACCAAGTCCACCTTGACATATATTTATTTAAAAAGGCTTCGTGATCATGTTTTTATTAAAAAACTTCTTAACCATATGAAACCTTTTCAAGAAAATACTGTAAAAAATCAAGTGTTAGGTAGAGGGAATAAACCACCTTAGATGACACTCCTCTCTTGATGTTGCTTTTACTGTGATTTCTCATAACTGTTTCTGCATTATTGCTTTATTAGTAAGCTGCATACCGCTTGAAAGTATGCTAGTGCACAATCACAGAGTACCTCAGCTATCCAAGCCATTAGAAATGACATTTTAAAGCAGAGCAAAAGGCCCACTCTCATATGGACTAATTAAAACTGCTTTGCTGAACAACAGTGCAGTCACAGTTTATTTTTAACCTCACACATCACGCTCTCCTTCTTTTATTTTTCTTGCTAGTGTTTTTTTCTTCTTCTTCTTATGCTTTTTTTCTTTCCCTGGTTCCCCACATATTTTCGCCTCTTGTACCCTCTCTGCTTTCAGTGAAGGGAAAAGACCTTTTTTAGGTAGAGTGGCTTGAGTCCACATAAAAACAGAAGCAAAATCTAGAAAAAAGAAAAAGAAAACAAAAGCCTTCACACGCACAGTTGGATGCTGGGGCAGGTATCTCTTAAAAGCAATGTTAAAAAGCACTCCAGCAGACAAAACACTTTGTCCACTTTCAGATCAGTCACGACATCAAACAAACTACTCCCTCGCCATGTTGTAGTACTTTGTCTGCATACACAAACGCTGCATCATGTCAGCATGTTATCACACTTTAAACCTCCACCAGATGTACACCGTGTGGGCAGGATCATACTAAGTGTAGGTCAAAGTGGCAGCTTTTTGTATTGTATTCTGTTGGTGGAAAGTGCCTCTTATCCTGGCGAATATACAGCATGCGTGATCACTGGCTGAATTTGTTTCCCAGACTGGATTAGTAGTTGTGAAGCATTCTGTCTGCAGGAAACTGAATGTTATCTAATATCATTATATGCAGAGGGATTACTAGTTTTGTGATATGGTGCAATTAGAAATTTGTGCTGAAACACTGAATCTCAGGTGGAGGATGAGGGGTGATGTGGTTTTTGTCTTGGTCGTAGAACACTGGACCAGATATTCTAGTCTTACATGTGTTTTGTGGATTTGGAGAAGGCTTTTGATTGTGTCTCCTGTGGCATCCTGTGGTGGGTCCTTCAGGAATATGGGGCAATTGGAGCGTTGTTATGAGCCATAAGGTCACTTTACAACCGAGCCGGGGCTTGGTCATTCAGGAGGAGCTCAAAGTAGGGCTGCAACTCCTCCACATTGAAAGGAGCCAGTTGAGGTGGTTCAGGCATCTGAACAGGACGCCTCCTAGCTGAGGTGTTTTGGACATGTCCTACTGGGAAGAGGCCCCATGGCTGACCCAGGATATGCTAAAGAGATTATATTTATTTTTATTTACAAGTTGACAGGTGAGCTCATTTAAAGGGGAGCTGGGATAATTAATGATGGCATAGAAAAAGGTTGTGATTTAAGGAATTAGCTGTGGGGGAAAAGATCTGTCTTTCTTGGGTGAGGCGGCTGTCCGACCCTGGGGTGCGGCTAAGTGCAGCAGGTGAGTGACCAGAGGTGAGTCAGCGGAAGCGATGGGAGAGTGAGAACCAGAATTCCAGATTTCCTAACTGCCAGGAGGGAATTCTTTATTCTGACCCTGTCCTACAACAACAGTAGCAATAGCAAAGATGTCATTTCTTGAAGAAGTATTTAAGATTAGTTTTAGGGGGTTTACTAGATTTATAAATGATTTAGATCCTTTGACTACAGATCATAATGTATAAATTAGAATAAACTAATAAGGAAGGGGTTTAACAAATAACACACTCGCTAGCACATCTAAATACTTATTATAGATTAAGGACATTATGAAAAGTTAAAAATGAATTTTGGATAATGTGTGGTACTAAATGTGCTAAAATAGGCTGAAGAAGATGTAAAAACTAAGCACTCACTGTGAAACAAAACAACTTATTGCCTACATTTTAAAACTGACCTTACATCTGGCTACAAAAATGTATTAAACACATTAATTAAAGCAAAAGCAGAACAGTGAAAGTTTATCATCTCGTCCACATCTGCCTCCGATCGCCGGGCCTGCAGCCTCTCATCCAGTATCCACACTGCTCTGCCTCCACAGCCCTTCACATCCTCAGCTCTGCTCCTAAAACCTCTCCGATTAAGATGCTCTGCTCTGGATTTTACCCTTTATTTGCTCGGATTAGTTCTCCAACTCTGGACTCTCTGCTCAATTCAGCTATGGTTCCCCCACTACTCTGCACAGCTAGCAAAATTCACTAATTGATGAAAAAGCCCATTTTAGGAAAAGTCATGAAATGAAGAGGTTTTATTTTTTTAAATGCCAAGGGGCCAAAATGACCCCCTTCGCACTTCAAGTGTTAATTAGCTGTTTTATAGTGTTGATGTTTGGGGATTGTTGGAACTGTACAGATTGTTGTTGCCTTATGTACTGAATTTCCATGTACCGTCTGTTTGAACATGTTTCAACAAATTGCTGCATTGAATTCCCATATAAAGAAATGAGGGGTTGCTTAAGAACTTTTTTTTCCAGTATTATCTGTAACGAATAAAACTGATAAAGTTGGAATCAAGTCAAAGCACAGTCTGATCCTGGTTGTCCCAGTGGCTACAACGATGCCAAATACCACAACTTTGTTTCAGTTGTGGCCATTCTGTTCCCAGAGCCATCAAAAACATTGGAAAAGGAAGGCTAAATGTTATTACATGGATAAAAAGCTACTCTTTTTTCTTTTTTTTTAAATCTAGAGTCAGTGTCCTCATCTTTGTTTGGCTGAGAATTAACTGTTTTAACAAAGTCACTTTTATTTAATATCTTTTAAAAAAAAATAACAGTTATAAGTGACTTTGAAAGCAAATCTTAAAAGAGCAATGACATGATTTCAATTTTCTCTATGGGCCAGCGAGGTGATGTGGGAGGGATTTATGGAGCAGGTGAGATTAGCGGTGAGGATGGAACCATCAGAGAGAGAGCAGCTTAAGCGGATGAGTCAGTGGCAAATGATGTGTGTGAGCGAGAGTAGTTACAGGGAGCGGAACAGAAAGACCGGCTATCAGTAGTGGATTTTCTTTGTTCACGCGTGTGTGAAAGCAGCTACATGTGTCGGCACTTCTGTGAGTGTTGTTCTTAAGCTTTACTTCTCCGTCTTCTTCTCCTCTATTGTGCTGTTCCTTCATATTAAATATTCACTGGGGCCAAATGCAGAACTGTCATCCCGGTGCATATTTGTTAAAACGGATCCAGCCTCTGACAAGATCTATGAATAAGTCATTAAAGCAACAATGACACTGAGCTATAAACTCAGTTTGAAACCACACAACTGAAATAATGAAGTCTTTCTTGCGTTTTTAAAGTTGTATGTTTATGACAAAAAATACTTTAATGGGACTTCCCTGTCCAGAATGATCAAAAACTCACGGGGGATAAATGAAAAAGATCATCATTTTCATATTTTTTCATGTGTCTTTAAAGATATGATAATGCTGACAGTGAACTGTGCTAAATAAAAAAAAAAGTTAGAATATGACAGTTGTGTGATAAATGGAACATCTGTGGTAGAAGATGGGAAGCCTTACTTGTGAATCTTTGACACTTTATCTGAATTATATATAAACTTTATTTTTTAGATCCAAAGTTAAACTTTAGTTTTATTCATTTAAAAGTTTCAAGAGATCAAGAGAGAGCTAACAGCAAACGCAACGTTACAACGAGATCATGAAGTCACACTGAGCAGTCGTCACACAAAGACACACTAATCACAACACAGGTATTAAAAAAACACAAGAGAAATTACTTAATTTTATTTTTTTTTTTTGATAGCAACTATTAAGCTGTATCTAACAAACACACACAATTTCCAGATGGTGTGGCACAGTGGATCAAAAATATATTTCTGGATTCATTAAATTTGACAAGATCTTCAACACCACTGATTGAAATGTAGCCCCAAATCATGGCAGAGCCGCCACTGTTGTACCTCCTCCATACATAAAGTCTGACTTCCTGGGAGAAAAATATAAAGAGGGGTAGCTCGAGATTTTTGCAAAGTATTGTAATGTGTGTAATGTGAACATCATGCTGCATTTAAAAGGACGTGAAAATAGTAACAGACTAGTGACTCACCAGAAAAATGTTTATTGTGGTTATCTTCTTGAGTGCCCAAAACCTTTTGGGATGCATTCTTAATTTCTCCTAACTATTTGGGATAGCAGAATGAAGTATAAGGTGCAGAAAACCCAGAATGAAATATCCCCATAAGAGGAGGGGCCTCAGAAGGTTATAGGTTAAGTGAGCTGAACTGTAATTTTTTTCACAGGCTGTTCAAATTCAGGGGCTGTATCCTTCGAAGGCTGCATTTGTAGGCTGTATACATCACAGCGAGGCGACGAAGGCTGACCAAATCTGAAGGCTCCTCCAAATGCAGCCCACAAATGTGTCCTCCGTTTCCCCGGATTTGAAGGACAGGTCCGGCGTATCCTTCACGGTCTTCCATATCCAAAGATTCATTGCAAGCCGAAGCCAAGCCATGTTCAAACGAAAGCAGCAATAGTGGAGGAGAGCGGCCAAAAAGTTTTCAGGCGAGAATGTAGACATGTAAGCCTCAAATATCTGCTCAAGATACTGCTTAAGTGCAAAAGTGCTGCAATGCTTTCTGAGATGTCTGTTATCGCTGGGTTAATGTATGGTGAGTTTGAGGCTCACTATACACAGAGAGAGCGCTTGATTCTCATTTAAACCTTTATTTAACCAGGCAAACAGATTAAGAACAATTTCTTATTTACAGCTGCAGCCTGGCCTGGGACATCGTTTTTAAAACCTCTGCTGACTTTTGCAACTGAGTGGAAGCTCAACACAGATACTATAATTCACTCAGATGATATTTAACGATTGATGTTTGGTTTATTACAGTGTCTCATTTGTTCCTGAGCAAATCGGTTTGGAGAGATTAAAGTTAAGCTTCATGACTGGATAGTTTTATTTAACTTTAATGTCTTACTGGAGAGCTGTCAGTATATATGAAAATGACAGGAGCTATGCTGAATAGCGGATGACATAACTATGTAGGCTAGCCCGTCCACTTTCACAGCCGCTCTCTTCCAGCCTTCATGATCTTTGCGGCCTCTGAAGGACCCGCCCTACGTAGACAGGGTCCTTCGAAGGACGCAGTCCCTGAATTTGAAACACCTACTGATTTCTGTATGAAGAGTCACCCCCTGCTGGCCATTGCACAGAATGCAAGTTTTAGGCGTTTCTTCACTCTTCAGACCCAAAAGTCCTTCATTCTTTTATATACAGTCTGAGACCTCAATCACTCAAAGCATATTACACAAGAAGTTACATTCGCTGATACTGCTTTATTCGGTTCATGCAGAAAAAAGCAGTATCATACTTTGGGGGTTCATGTCCTTGGATACTTTGACATGCACTAGAGGAATCAGGCGATTAAGCATCAGCCTGTGCCTCATGAGCCATAGCTGCCTCTTAAATGTAGACAGATGTTCATTTGCTAAGGGAAGCAGTTTTGCAAACATCGACTAGAAAAGCAAAGTTTTCACTCTGGGGAATATGCAAGTGTCTACATGAGTCACCCGTGATAGTGAGTTTTTCTTCTGAAGCCATAAATTTGGCTAATGGCTATTAATCCACTATGCCAGCACTTTTATATATTGCAACAGTTCCTTCTGCTAAGGCTACTGGATGTTCAGTGACAGACAAGCTTGGCACGTATCACTAATCTGATTCTTGTCGGCATTTCACATCGGATCACAACTGTGACATTATCTCGAAATGAGCTCGGTCAGCAGAACTTAATTGAAAACATGAGGGAGCATGATAAAATCTGAGCTAACAAGAGAAATGCCACCATCCTCCAACGTCCCTCACACTGCCTTCTGCTGTAATGCGCAACATCTTGAGGCCGCATACACAAGTTTTGTTTTGTTTCCACTTGGCTTGTTACTCTGGTTAAAGTGTGGAAAATTGTATCTGCAACAAATTTGGGACATTCTGCAGTGTAATGATGCCTGAAATGGGTGACAACGTGCTTTAGTCGCTCAGTGTGCGCCTCTTAGTGCGCGGGGTCTGACTGATACTCTGGCAAATGGAAGGTGCATTAGAGAAGACAGTTTCCCACCTGTGAGTGACCTAATGACAATTTCTTTT
The DNA here is from genome assembly GCA_034780415.1 of Cichlasoma orientale. NCBI lineage: Eukaryota > Metazoa > Chordata > Actinopteri > Cichliformes > Cichlidae > Cichlasoma > Cichlasoma orientale. The sequence goes on from JAVDPK010000673.1 coordinate 31,804, forward strand.
TCTAAGGTTTTCAAAGGTTTCCTTTCTCACCCTCATCTTTCTTCCAAGCGAAGTTCCAGGAGCTCACTGTCATCACAGTGACACAGATTTCAACTGAAGGCGCAGTGAGTGTGTGGGGGAGAAATGTATAGAAAGAAATCAATCAAGAGGGTACGAGGAAATGTAACAGTGTGTGAAAATGAGAAAATGCAGTATAGTGTTTGTTTTTGCAGTATTTGTTTCAAGAGTCTCTCTAGGAGTAACAGATTCATTAAACTTCTTTAATCATCATCATATGCCATGTATATAAATTTTTGTGTATTACTTTTCTCTGCATTTTTGACTGGAAAAATGTGTCGAGATTAAAGAAATTAGTTTAATGTATTTGAAGTCTCAGCGTGCTGGAGAGAGATTCCCCATGCCTCCCACTGCTGATTTGTCCAATATGTGACAATCGCCGTGTCTTCTTTGTTGTGTTGGCAAAATGGTGGCAGGATTCAATTAATCAAATTTGTCATTGTCTGCGAAGGCTGTTTATGCAATCTGCTAAGGGCAATGAATTTCCCTTACTCCTGACAACACAGCATACTAATGTATGCTTTGTGAGCATGTGCGCGTGTGTGTGTGTGTGTTGGCTCAAAAGTACAGTGTACAATCATGAAGCCTAATAACAGTCAGAAAGCAGGAAATCTAACTGATTAAATCAATAAAAAATTGATTAATTTACTGATACTCTGTTAGTGTGTGACCAGGATGTGATGGACGGGCAGCCTGTCCAGTGTGTGCCCTGCCTTTCGCCCCGAGGAGGCAGAGATGGGCTACAAGGCCCCCTGCGAGCATTAGCTGGGCAGATGATTGGATGGACAGCTGAGCGTGCACGGCTAAAAGTGCTTTCAGGCAGGCCAAGCACCGGAAATGTCTTGTGGGTGAAACATTAAATTTCTTACACTCCATTAAGTGTTTTAGGAATATTATTTTTACATGTACAGTGGAGAGTTTTATTTTTAACTGATCTGATTTCCTTCTCTCACTTACAGGAATACATAATAAGGAGCGAAAAGTGTGCCTTTTCCCCCTTGGTGCTGAAGTATCTCTCGCTTTTTCTCTTTGCCACTTTTTCCTCAATCTCTGCATTGTTGTATACGTTCTTGTATTTTCTTCTTCTCCTGCTCTTCCTCCTTCCTGCCTCCCCATTAACATTCCTTTCTTCCTGTCTCTCTCTTGTCCCCTCTGTAGCGCTCCTCCTGTAGTGAATGGCTCTTGTGGAACTCAGAGGGTAGATGGGTTATTGTGTATTCCCAGCTACAGGCATTGTTGGGTGTGTGTGTGTGTGTGTGTGTGTGTGTGTGTGTGTGTGTGTGTGTGTGTGTGTGTGTGTGTGTGTGTGTG
>JAVDPK010000673.1:33271-56513 GCA_034780415.1 Cichlasoma orientale
GTGTGTGTGTGTGTGTGTGTGTGTGTGTGTGTGTGTGTGTGTGTGTGTGTGTGTGTGTGTGTGTGCGCGCGCGCAAAGGTCAGTCATGTCCTTTTGGCTCTACACCACAGAGGGTTATGAAGAAACTCAGCGTGTAAGGTCTGTAAATGTGTGATCGTGTCCCAAACACAAACTAATTTCCCTCTTTTTTAGTCTCCTTTTCTCTTTTGCTCTCCACAGTTCAGATTTATAACTCATTCCACGTCCACCAGCTGGAGTGAAATAGTTAGCCCTACAACGTTAATATTCCGTATTATAATCAATTTTCACCTCTGTGACAAATGACTTTGGGAGAGACTGCAGCCGTACAGACGTTTGTTCGCTGACATTTCAGGCGGCTGAGAGCAGATACAGCACTAGTGCTGCACTTTAAGTTGGCAGTTTGTGATGGCATGATAAAATGCTGATATGAATATCTACAAGAGCTGACGTAGTATTTAAAGATATCCTTTGACCTTATGACTAAGAACAGAAATAGGGAATGTATGCATGTAGCAAGCACACACACAAATCTACAAAAACGATTAAGTAATTAGAAACCAAAAGCATTTAATCTTTAAAGGATTTCAATGAGCATGTAGGACAATGTAATAAATTGCTGTCATGTCATGTTTTCATCAGCAGACAAATGATATTGGATCGTTTTGGCAACAATCAGCATATAGCACAAAATCATCCACTGATGGAAAAAAAAACGTATTTTCCTGTTTGTGCAGTTTCAGTTTGTGGATAAATAGGGTGCCATTAACTGATAGCAGTGTATGTACACGGCGAGTTACGCGTTGCCTTTTCTTGCCTTTGTAATTCCCAAAACTCCAACTCTTTATCTGTAACACTTTGCTCTCTGAGAGAGAGATAGTGAGATGCAGGGAGGGATATGACATGACAGGAATGACTAAAAATTGAAAACGAATGGGGCGTATGAAAGAAAATATTAGAGTCATGCAGGTGGTGGCAGCACGCTGAGAAAGAAATTGTTCAGTCAAATCAAATTCTAAACAACCCATTTTCTTTCTTTCTTTTTTTTACTTTCTTTTTTCACTACAGAGTAATCCAAAGAGAGCATTATTTGTGTGTAAGGTGCATTGTTTTTAATTTTACTCATAAGTGAAAAATATATGAATATTTCCCTTTTGCTTTGTTTCGGCATGTCTATATATGAACAGTTCAGAGCCTATAGTCAGACTATAAATGCTTGATGGATAAGGCTGGCAGTGTTCTGTATCTTACTGTCTGTGGCAACCCCATGACTGCTTGTTTCTCTTGAAAGTATAAATCCTGAAAACAATTTCAGTTTCATTTATAAGTTTTTACTGCACACAGCTTGGTACTACACTCACCTGCCACTTAATCAGGCAGACCTATTACACTGCTCGTTAATGCAAATATTTAATCAGCCAATCACATGGCAGCAACTCATTCCATTCAGACATGGTCAAGATAGCCTGCTAAAGTTCAACCTGCGCATCAGAATGGGGACGAAAGGTGTTTAAGTGACTTTGAATGTGGTGTGGTTGTTGGTGCTAGACGGGCTGGTCTGAGTATTTCAGAAACTGCTGATCTACTGGGATTTTCCAGTCATCTCTATGGTTTACAGAGAATGGGTCAGGAAAAGAGAAATTATCCAGTGAGCAGCAGTTCTCTGTTTGAAAATGTCTTGTTGGTGTCAGAGGTCAGAGAAGAACGGCCAGACTCCCGAATCCAAATTGGGAGCTGGTTCCACAGAAAAGGGACCTGAAAGCTCAAGACTCTGCCTCCCATTCTAGTTTAAGTATCCTAGAAACCACAAGTAAGCCAGCAGTCTGAGAGCGAAGTGCTCTTTTGAGGTGATACGGTACTATGAGGTCTTTAGATAAGATGGGGCCTGATTATTCAAGACCTTGTATGTGAGGAGAATAATTTTAAATTCAATTCCTGATTTAACAGGGAGCCAATGAAGAGAAGCCAATATGGAGGAAACAAAACACCAAACCTTGAAGCAGATGGGCTACAGCAGAACAAGACCACACCAGATGCCACTCCTGTCAGCTAAGAACAGAAAACTAAGACGACAATTTGCATCAGCTCAACAAAACTGGACACTAAAAGATTGGAAAAATGTTGCCTGGTTTGAGGGGTCTTGATTTTTGCTATGACATTCAGATGGTAGGGTCTGAATTAGGTGTAAACAACATGAAAGCATGGATCCAACCTGCTTTGTATCATTTGTTCAGGCTGGTGGTGGCGAATTGGAATGGGGGATATGTTCTTGACACACTTTGGCCCTTCATACCAACTGAGCATTGTTTAAACACCACAGTCTACCTGAGTATTGTTGCTGACTATGCACATTCCTGCATGCTTACTGTGTACCCATCTTCTGATGGCTCCTTCCAGTAAGATGATGCATTATATCACAAAGCTCAATCATCACAAACTACTTTCTCTACATGTGACGATGGGCATCATCTACTAACCGTGTATGTGCAAAAGTTGGTGCGTAAATTTTGCATATGAACATTTCAAGCACAAATCAGTGATTTATCAATATTTTCATATCTGAATTTGTTCGTACATTAGGAACAAATTTAGAAGTGCCTCAAACCACAAATACAAACAAATGATGAAGGCCTGGCTGTTTACTACTACTACAACTACTACTACTACTACTACTACTACTACTACTACTACTACTACTACTACTACTACTACTACATTAAAAAAATTATTTATTATTATTATTTCTCTTTTACAGTTTTCCAAAATACCATAACCCATAAATGAAGAAGTGTAGGCTCTAACCTTTTAATTTAAACATATTCCAGTATTCCTTATCTCAGGTCATCTTTTCCTTATCTTAAACTGTTCTATCTTTCATTAAATGACTTTTATCATGACAGACAGACAGTCAGATAGATAGACAGATAAATAGATACTTTATTGATCCCACAAGGGAAATTATCACTTAGTCTGCCACTATCCCATGGATGCTGGATAGTCTGGATTTTTTTTTCTTATTTTTTTTTTAAATTGCAGTGAGTTTCTCATCTCCGACTGACAAATCATGTGCTCTTTGTCCACCACCTATTTTTTCCTTTTGTTGTGGTCTGTTAGTCTTTTTTCATATTAACTTTGATGTTTCATATTAACTTTGTGTGGCAGTCCTGTTGATTCAAAATGATTCTGATTCTCTAACATGGACATAACATAACAACATGGACCAAAATCTCTGAGGACCTGCAATCTGCTGAATCTATGCAATGAAGAATTAAAACAGTTCTGAAGGCAAGAGGGGGTCTAACCAAGTACTAGCAAGTTCTACCTAATAACACAAGTCAATATTTTTAAGCAAACTTTAATGAAACAGATGTACATTGTGCATTTTTTGGGACTGTTCAAAATTCAATTCAAATTTAAAATACAGTACACTGTCTGTGTACATTATAATAAGGAAACATGTTACCCAGGGCAACAGTATGGTTTCGTGATGACAAATTAAAGGAAAAACACAAACATTACAGTGAGAGATCTACCTACCAATAACTTACTGAATGGTTTGTATGAAAATGGTGTGAGCCATTTGATATGGCCTTTGCAGCTACCAGATCAAACACCACTGTCATAAAAACACCAAATGAGGGCGTATGTGTCATGTCCTGGGCCGGTGGCTCAGTGTTTTGTGTTCTTTTGCTTCTGTTTAAACATATCTTTGGTTTATTAGTCCTCAGTTTATTCCTAGTTCCTTGTGTTTCCATGTGTCAGGTCTTCGTCTTTGTTCCCTTGTCTTGCTTCCTGTTTTATTTTGATAGTCATTTGGTCCCTGTCTGTTATGTTCAGTTTTGCTTCCCATTGTCTCGTCTGTGTAATGTGGTTCACCTGTGTTCCCTCCTGTTCCTACTCCCCTCGTTATCCTCTTGTATTTAAGTCCAGTGTTTTTTCTGCCTCTTGTTGCGTCGTCCGTCTATGCTCCCTCAGGTGTGTGTCTCCCTGGTTTCCCGTGTTCACCTCTGTTTAGTTCTGGCTCCCGTCGAGCCCCGGTTTAGGTTTTCTGTTGTTTTTTTTGGTTTTTTTTCCCCTGTATCAATAAATCCTCTTTAAGTTCACCTTCTCCCAGAGTCCTGCTTTTGAGTCTAACCTCTCCTGCCACATCGACGACATGACAGTATGCTTTAGAAGAATGGGGTTCCATCTCTCTAGTAGACTTCCAGAGACACAGAGAATCAATGCCAAGGCACAATGAAGCTATGCTGATGTGTGGTGGCCCAGATTAAGACACCTTAAGTTAGGTTGGCCTGTAATTTGGCACGTGCCTATACATTGACCACATGCATACTTGTGGGTCATTTCATTGTTGGTTTTGCTCTTACTGTGTCCTGTTGAAAATGAAAACACAATATCGCCAGTTTTATCAGGCAGAGATGGAAGCATCCTTGAGCCCCATTACCTTTGGATGTCTGAACATACCGAGTATACATATGCATAAGTACATATTCAGCAAGTTGCCTACATTATTTGTGAGACCTTGCAGTTGTGTTTCCAACTGGTTGAGATGGAGGAAAGCTTGCAAAATAACTTTTAACTTCATTCTGTTGAAAAAGTTTGGGAGTTGATATTCTAACGACGATTTCTTAACCCCTGTGGAACATGTTTAAGAGAACTTTGTGAACATGTGTTATAAAATGCTCTTTGTCGAGGACAGCTGTGGCTCAGGAGGTAGAGCGGGTTTGTCTACTATTTGAAAGGTTGGTGGTTTGATCCCTAACCCCTCCAGTTTGCATTTCGACGCATCCGGATACTCAACTCCAAGTTCTCCCCGATGCATCCATCAGAGTGTGTGGATGTTAATTTAAAAGTACTTAGGCACAGAAAAAAGTGAGCGAGAATGAGGTTTGTAGTGTTTTGAGTGCTCAAATGGAGCAGAAATCTCTCTTTGTCTAATTAAAAATTTGTTTGATGATCTGAAACATTTAAGTGTGGCAAATGCGCAAAAGAATAATTACCTGGGAAGGGGGCAAATACTTTTTCATGGCACTATATGTGTGTATAATTGTTCTATAAAAGATTCAACTTGGAATAAAATATGTTGCGCAGTTAAAGTTTTTTCTTTTTGTGGAACTTTTTTGAGTGAATGACACACTTAAACTTAGTTTTAAAATGTTATATCAGACATTTCTTTGTTTTCATCCCAATATTCATTTTCCAATTAAAGATTTTACCAAGACAAGTGGCGTCCCCCAAATTCATGCACTGCGCGCTGAGGAACATATCACTATATGCCGAATAAAAAAACATCCTCCCCAGTCATATCAAACCACAGAAGACATACACAGACAAAGAAATGGAGAGATACGTAATTCAGGGGGAAAAAGCGAGCTGTTGAAGGAAAGAGCTAAAGAATTTTGCAGAGGAGGATGAAAGAGCAAAAGACAAAAGGGAAACAGCAATACAAGCAACCAACAAAAGGCAGCGGTACTTAAAATCGGAATCAGGCAAAACTGTTGAAGGAAGATAAAATGGGAAGAGAATGACAAAAACAATGAGGGAAAATGATGCAGGGAGGCTAAAAGATGACACCCGGAGAGTATGCGTGGGAGGCAAACTGCACGGGGAAAAAAATGAAAGTGAACAGTAAATATGTAATCTCTAGAGAACACTAAAGACTGGAGTAATCGATAAGATAGGGAAATTTTATCGCAGTTACATGTCGCAAAAGAATGACACAAGAAGAGGCAAAAAATACGTATAAGAAGTCAGCTTAGAGGAGAGGGGGAGAATAGTAACCAGTGTGGTTATCATATGGTGGATGGCTGCCTGTCACGGTTGGCTGGTGAGCTCTATTGATGCTTCCCTGTGCCTGCTCTCTGCAGTTTGCTGAGGGGGACACAATCTTGTCATGTGCCAACATATTGCATGTTGGTGCTGAAGCATATGGACAGCTAATGCCATCCTTTGCTTCTGGAAATAATATTAGCGAAATTGTGGCGGAGGAGGAGGGGGTAAAAAAATTTTAAGAGAGGCTGCGATAAGGGAAGGTCTGGTGAGGCAGATGAAAAAGAGAGCTCAAAAGGAGTTAATGAGAAAGGCTGAGAGCGTGCGAGAGGTGTGGTTGTTGATGAAGACGACAACTGGTGGAAAGAGATACACATGAGAGACTGGGGAACAAATAAGTGTCCCAAAACAGTCGGCCAAACGTTCCTCAGTTAGCAGAGTCTTTGTCAGCCAAGTTTTGATCTTTCAGTTTGTCGCATGAAAGAAAGAAAAAAAAAATCATTTGGTAAATTACAGACAAACACTGTCATTTACACAGCTGCTCCCTGTGATATTTAGATAATAATTACCAGGAAACCAGTGTGGGATCATTTCAAGAAGGTAAAGGACAGCCCTGAGAAGGTGACATGAAATCTACAGGAAAACATCTGCCTGGCTTTTGCCGAACTCAAACACAGCTTATTATACGAAATCATAGGTGAAGGTAACCACCGTCACATCATCCACTGGAGCTGAACCTTCAACATTAGCTTTTTGGCAGCCATCATGTTGGTTTTTGGAGCTGCAGGTAACAATATTTTTAGAGGGTGGAGTGCTAAGTTATCATCTAATACAAGCTTGGTTAACTTGCTAGTGTTAGCTGATAACTGTGATAGCTTACCTTAAAATACTACAGTTTCACTCACCGAAAAAAAAAAAAAAATTAAAAATCAAGCACAAACTTCTTGGATCGACCATACAGTACCTAATTTCAGCCCATATCATTTGTCAGATAAGTTTATTACAATTTCTCTAAAGTGGGGTTTCAAACATGTGGCTTGGGGGCCCAAACTGGCCTGCCGAATGGTACAACAGTTAACAATGTTAAACCGTCTCTTTGCTGGTTATTGCAGCACACTAAATAACAGCTCATTTTACGTGTGACGCTAACAGGTTGCTTCCTATACGTCCAGTCTCATAAACTTTAGATTTCCTTGTTATTACAGTTACAGTTAACAGTATATGTACTGTACCGTAACATTCTTTCTCAGCCCTAAAATAAACTTTTTTGATGTCCCTGTACCCCACCCAAAATATATTTAAATAATTTCATTCATTCACATGCAACAACTACCTAAGTCCTTGAACTTATGGCTACAAGTCAACCAGGAATATCTTTAGTTGGGGGACAACCCTAGGGAGAAGCGTGGATGGAGAGCAGCAAGGGAGAGCAGGAAAGAGATGACTAGAGTGAAACAGTATGTTGAATTATAAATGTGTTGGAAGTGAGGCATGGTCTCATACTCCAAGTTCACTCTGCCTGCAGTGTGGGTGGTTCATTGATGTCATCTGGCATGTAGGGCACACACATGCACAAATGTACACACACACACTAAGCAGTGAAGTGGTTCCACCCGCACCCTTATGTGTATAGACTGCTATGCTTGTGAGGGCTTGGCACTATAAGAAGCTGGTGTTAACAGCAAAAATCACACATATTTTTTGATCTCTATGTGCCATGATATTTGTCACCGTGGGTCATGACCCATTTCTTTTTAAGTGCAGTGCCCTTTTTCGTGCTCATATTAGCATTAGCAAATTTAGATTTCACAGTCAGTGGAGATTTATTTATAATCTACATCAGGGCTACGTCAAAGTTGTGATGATGACGCCAGTGTGTGACTCAGGGCCGCACAGGAAAATTACACACATCAGACACTGAGGATCATAGTTTATGTCGGTAAGTGCCATTTTTGTACATTTGTAGATTTTTAAAGCATTAGTGAATTGGCTGTTAGATTTCTCAACACTAGCTGTGTTTATCTGGGGTAGCAAGATGCTGTCAGCTATAATGGTTTAGAGCAGAAAAGCTCAAACTGAAGAGAAATGCTACCTTGGTTTTGCACTTCTTTATCATAGTATAGGTGGATTTTAATAAGATGTACAGTAGTGCATTCTTTTAGTCCCTTGCAAGCCTGAAAAATGTTAGGTTGAACTCCTGACTTTATTATGAGGTAAAAAAAAAAAAAAAAAGAGTGTGACATCATACATGATTTATTAGCAAGGTCAAAAGGTTTTATTTTCCAGTCAGGAACACAATAGTATCCCCCCCCCCCCCCATCTTAAACAACACAAACTCAGAAGATCCCCTTGATATTTTTTTGTCATGGATCCTTTGACCCAGTGTTTTTAGTTTGTTCTTGGTCCCGAGTTCTACTTGTTTATAATTTCCTGTGTTCTTGTATAAACATATAGTTATTGTAATTATATTATGGATCATGTGGTGGATTCTATAGTTTTGTAATAGCCTGTTTTGGTCTTTGAGTTCTAGCTATCCTCTGTCCCCCATGTCTTGTTGTCAAGTCTCCTTCCCCGTTTGGTGTGTACCTCCTTCCTGTTGGTCACGTGTGCATTGTGTTCAGTTTTGCGGCCCTTTGCCTCGTTAATTAGATTCTGTTCACCTGTGTTTTGTTTTCCCCAGCTGTGTCCTCTCCCTAATTACTTCATGTGTATATTTAAGCCCTCTGTTTTCCTCAGTTCTTTGTCATGTCCTCCCTCATGCAGTGTGCTCCCATGTTGTGTGTTTTTCCTTTTGTCTCTGAGTTCTTGCATTTCTGGCTCCAGTCTGGCCTTGTTTTTGTATTTTTGGAAGAGACTTCAGCATTAAAGCTGCTTTTTTGGAGTTTAAGTCCTGTTTCCCGAGTCCTGAATTTGGGTCCACACTCTGCCTGTCACACAGCCGACACATGCGCTCTGCGTTTTAATGAAAAGGAAAAACTTTTGTTTTGCTTGCTGAACTGCTCCAAGATGATTTTTTTTTTTTTTTTTTTAGTTATTTTATCCCAAACAGAGTATGTCAGCAAGTTCCATTTTTTGATATTGAGCTAGCTTTTTAAAGTGAACCTGTTGTCCAAGTAGAATATTTTTTTTAGGTTTAGAATTTTTGATTTTTCTAGAGCTCACTCTTAACTTTTTAGATCAAACATTTCTTCATCTTTTCACAGCGTTGCCTTGGTTAGTTTCTGAAAAATTGGCTTCCCTCATTGGCTGGTGTGATATAAAACTGAGTATAGAGGTTGCTCACTCGATGCTTGAGTTGTCCCCCGTACTGGACGTGATAGAAACAGGATGTAAAGAAAAAAAAAAAGAGAGGGGATGGTCTGAAGAGTTTTGGAGTATTTATTACTACTAGCAATATAATGTTTATAGAATAATTAACTTCAACTAAACAAGTTCAAAACTTAAACATAACCATAGTTTTTCCAAGAATAATATAACTTTTTTTTAATAACATTAACATGCACAATATTAACAGTCTCATGTTTTCTCTTCAGACACGTGTGATCCAGTCGAGCATAACATCCCAAAGGGTTTTACATGCAAGAATCAAATCCCCCTTTTCACGTTGCTCTATTTGGCTCACTGTACCATTTAACTTCAATATTTAACATGAAATAAGGTCAAATTTCAACAGCACAAAATACTGTCAATTTCAAAAAATATTAAATGGCCTAAATATTCCTATTTAGTAGATTCCTACATATCAAACTTAGAAAACAGTTTGCTTTGATGACAGACTTCCTGCAGATTTCCTGCTGAGCGTCTCCTGCAGCTCGTCACTCTCTTTTACCCACATCTTCAAATCTCCAGACAGGGAAACAGCAAACTTTTGAGTCAGAGTGAATAAATTTTTGAAAATATAACGGCTTTGTAATGTGTTCTATGACATCACAAACCGCCATTTCTAACTTGTGAATGATGCAGTGAATGATGGTCAGATTAGGGTTGATCTTTTTACACGGGCGTGAATTCATTCCTCTCTATCAGCCCATCACAGCAGCTGCACCATCAATTGCAAAGCTGGCAAACTGAGTGTGTAATTTCGTAGGAGATGCCCTTCCAAAACAAGAGCGTGTTCCAGACAGCAGCCCTGAGGCATAGCTGCAGTTCAGTAAGTTAAAAGAAGAAGCTGCACAACTTACCTTTGCAGGGAATTTATTTTGATGTCAATAACCACGGAAGTGGTTGCCACACAGTGTTTCTACTTCTAGTCTCTACGAGGAAGGTGCAGACTTGTCTGCAAAAAACTTGATAAACCTGAAAAAGTGCAACATGGCCAGCACATTTCAAAAGCTGCAACTGTAGTTTTACAGACTTAAATGACATGGAAAATGGATCAGGGTAAAAGTGAAGGATAAGGTGGCAGTACGTGGCCGTAAGAGATACGGGAAAAGTAAAAAAAAAATGCATTGTGACAGATGTGAAATGACCATACCAGAGTAGGAACTCACCTCAAACTTTAGCTACCTCTGCATGCTGTTGTAGAAAATGCAAAAATACAGCTTTATTTACATCACACACACACACACACACACACACACACACACACACACACACACACACACACACCCTACATAGAATTGCACAGATCTTGTCAGCATTCTGCCTTCCTTTAAATGACATTTTTTCGGTTTTGAAGGTCGTTAACAGGCTTAATGGTACTTTGATGATTGGCAAAACAACTTAACTATTTGAACTTTTGCATCGGACAAAGATGAGTCAGCTTGTAATGGTATGTAGGATGGCGTGATGCAAATTATATACAATATTGGGTTTGACATTTTCGTTTGAGCGATTCATTTTTCAGAAAGTCTGCCGCGGTGTAATGGATTTTTTTTCTCAGCTTTGGTCAATTAGAAACGGGGAGAGAACAAGAAAAGAGAGATAAAAGGAGAGATGAAAGGAGACAAATGTGGACATAAGGAGGTCAAGACAGAGAAATAGACTGAGATGGAGAGGAAGGACAGAGAGATAAACAGGAGTCAGTAAAGATATGCAGGATAGAAGAGAGCAGACAAAAGAGGAAATGATGAGGAGGACAAAGAGAGACGGTGATGGAGGGACAATTAAGCTAGTGGAAAGCAGTGATTAAAGAAGAAATACGAGAAAGATTTAAATGGCGGTTAAAGCGAGAGTTGAGGTTAACAAAGAGGTCAACAGACTGAGTGTGACAAACAGTACTGCATTACAGGGGTCAACGGAGGCAGAAGTTGGGATGTCAGCGTTCGGATCCGATATTTAATCTGATCGAGACATCATTAATAACAGTGGGACTAGCTTATAGTGAATTTAGCCCACTTAATGGGAAGAAAAGTTAGACAAGTAAATAGAGGACGAGACGCACACTTTTCTGGTTGTGCTGCCTCACAGGGAGCTTTTAGCTGCCATGAACAAACGCAAGCAGATGGTATATGACAGTTAGATGCACAAACAATAACTAATAAGTAAGTAATCACAAGCCATGGATAGTTATTAAGATCTGCGTGCACACACATCTAAGACAGAAACTGACTCACTGGATACCAAACAGCTTACTTTCTTCAGTGTCTCCTGAGAGACAGACTACAGTGTAATTAGGTCTTGCTCGGTCAGGAGTTTCATTGGAAGCTTGGGAGTTGTCTCAAGCAAAACCACAACTCCTTACACAAAGCCATTAGACAGGGAGGAAAAGCATCATCAATAATTTTATCTGCAAAGGCACTGAACAAGGAGAATTGGAGGTATTTGAAAATTGATTTTAGAGTGGAAAGCTAATGGAAACAACTTGCTACTAGCCAGGTTTCGCCTTGAAACCAGTATTTTTTTCAAGCGATTTTTTTTATTACACCTTTTTACTTGTCTCTATTTTTTAACAGATCAAATCATCTAAAGTATCTACAACCAGAAGAATCGTGATGTTGTATTTAGCTATGCAATGTTTGATGCACAATGGGACAGAGCAAAAATATCTGGGAACTCAGGAGACCAGTTTCTGGACTTTTGGGGGAAGAGTACTGACCCATTCTCATCTGATATAGCTTCTCAACAGTCCATCAGGACTTCTGTGGTGTGTTTTTAATTTCATGATGCAACAAATGTTTTCAGTCAGTTAAAGGTCTGGACTGCAGACCGGTCAATGCAGCACCCAGATTATTTTACTCTGAAGCCATGTTCGTGTAAGAGCTGCAGTGTGTTTTAACATTGTCTTGCTGAAATATGAATGATCTTCCCTGAAAAAGACATCTGTATGGGAGCATACGTTGCTCTAAATCATGTAGATATCTTTCAGCATTGGAGGTGCCTTTCCAGATGTGTGCAAGCTGCCAATTCCACAGGCACTGATCCCATCAGAGACAGATTTCCGGTTCTTGTAGCACCATTACTTCTCCAGCCTTTTGTCGTTCCATGCCAACTTTTTGAGAAGTGTTGCTGTCACCAAATTCAAAATGAGCTAATATTTTTCATGAAACAGTAAAATGCCTAGCTTTAAACATCCGATATCTTTTCTATGTTCTATTATGGATAAAATATTTGCAAATCATTGCATTCTGTTTGGAATTGGGGTTGCGCATGGTTACATGGTCCTCTAAAAGTTGTTGAGATATTTCAGTAAAAAAATCCAAAAAAATCACCAATTGACTAGTGTGGGGACTAAAAACAAATTTCATTGTTCACCATCATCACCAGCATTGCAGCCGAGTTGTTCTAATGCAGTTTTAAGTCCTTTAATTGACTGATAGTCACTTTTTTTTACCCTCCCCCCACAGGGGGGAACAGGATACTGTTTTTTTGGTATGTTTGGTAACAAAACTGTAGCAAAACTAGCAGTCTGATTCATACAGAATTTGCACGAAAGATGGTCAGTGACCCCCTAGATCACCTATTTACTTATTACAAGAGATAAAGTGTTTACAAAAAATGAAAATGACCATAAAGTGAACATTATTGGAAAATTATGAGCATGGACAATAGGGCCTACTGTATGTGTTTTCTCTGTGATTCAATGTTTGGATGGCGGCATGTTTGTGAGCTAACTTAAGGATGATGCTAAAAATTCACTTTGCACTAAGCCCATGCTCATTTGGGTCAGTTATGCTTGACTCATGCATGTAAACTTGCCACTGTACAGACACATGAACGAGCCACAACTTATCCCTGAGTGCATGGTTGACAGGTGTGCTCCCTGGATAAAGGTGTGTATTTGGCTGCTAGTCAAGTGAAGAAATGCCTTAAAATGTTTATCCCAAAGCACAGCAGGGGTGCTTAAAATGGCAAGTTCTGGTCAGGAAGGCCAGCAAATATCTTAAAGGTTAAAAGGGCTTTCTTGGCCTGAGTGAAACATAAAGCACTTTCCCCCGGGCACTTCTCTGCTTCAAATAGCTTCACCAGTCAAATTGTTATGTTTACGTTATAGAAGGTCTTAAAGCAGAGGAGAAGGGTTTAACACATAGCGAAAAAAAATCCCACCGGTGTCTTGACTGATCTGTAAAATAAATTCTTCATGTTTTTCTGTTTTGGTCCGACAATGCCATGAAACAACAGGAAATACAAATCTTGGGCATATGTCAGGTGCAAACTATATGAACACACACATTTGAAGGGCTGGTTATTTTGATGGGGAGAAAAGATAATGCGTTTCAGAATACAGAGCTTCTTAAGATTAGAAATGCAATTAAATTCAGGTTTATGAAATCCAGTCTGCAATGAGTAACAGCTGATGCATGCTAGAATCATTATTATTATAAATGTGTTTTGTTGAAGTCTAACTGAACATGTCAAAGCGCCACATGAAATATTATATGGGGTGCAAAGTTCTTGATGAGGTTACAGAATGCAGGACAGAGGGGTACGCATAATTTAAGTATTAAACTTTCCCTAATTAAAATATCGTTGTTATCAGAATGCCGGATGGGCAGTGAGAGTAATTTGTGAGTTTCATAATGACACAGATGAGAAGGAAAGGTGAACTGCTGCAGTGAAGTTGCTAACAAAGCTACGTTCTGAGACTGCAGTGGAAGCCTTGTATGTTTGACCTTTCAAGGCAGCAGACCCGGAGCTTCATTTGTAAAGGTTTTTTTAGATTCATATTTAAAGGTATTTTTCGGTATCATGAGAAGTGATGTGCTTAGGTCATTTTATAAAAATCTTTTGTAAGACAAGATCACAGAGATGGTAAAGAAGATTAAAGCAACACCGCATATGTTTTTTTCAATGGACCAAACAGTGGGTTGATACATAGAACCAAATGTGTGGCCACCACAATGTGAGGGATGATGGCAGAACAAAGGTCAAAAGGTCACCACAGGTTTAGATACATTTGCTACCCAAAATTGCAAATCCCTTAATAGCCTGCAG
Source organism: Cichlasoma orientale (assembly GCA_034780415.1). Lineage (NCBI taxonomy): Eukaryota > Metazoa > Chordata > Actinopteri > Cichliformes > Cichlidae > Cichlasoma > Cichlasoma orientale. The sequence continues at coordinate 47,432 of JAVDPK010000673.1, forward strand.
GAAAATCACCTGTCAAATATACTTAGTTTGGAAAAAAAATCTATGTATATTAATTAAAAGTGATTAAAACTGATTATGAACTCATGTACTGCAATAACATCACTGAATTAATTTCAACTCTCAGCATTATATGTTTGGTCACCTTGGAAACAGGATCCATGTCTTTATCAGCTGCCTTTCATGTTATTTATTTATTTTCCGTTCTTTCATTCCCCTCAGCGAGGGTTTGTTAGCTCTTTTAAGACTGCAGTTATCATTATGGGCTAAATGACAAGATTATAAACACAGGTAGTTTTGTGTACAGCATGTTCTCAAACAGAGGTGTTATTTAATCAGTTTCTGCTGCTTTGGTGTTAATAAAATTAACAACAGGTACACTAGAGGAGCAACAATGAGACAACCCCCAAAACAGGAATGGTTTTACAGGCAGAGGTCACTGGCATGTTTTCCCTCTTAATCTATTCTGTTTTTCTCAGTGTCAGTCAGATCAGTGTCACTACTTGTAACATGAGACAATATTGCGACCCTACAGAGGTTACATAGGTAGTCTAACTCCTCCAGGATGGCACATCAATACATGCCATTACCTGAAGGTTTGCTGTGTCTCAGAAGACGGGAAACGTTTTTATGAATCTATCTTTAGATGAATGAACTCTTTAAAAATAAAATCTCCCACCGTCACCCAAGTGCACGTTTCATGTTGTTGTAAATGACTTTGTTAATAGACTAATAAAAGGTAAATTTCAAAGCAGAATAGATATATTAACTTTTGGCATTAAATGGTCCACTGAGTTTCATTGCTTGTAGGCTTAATCTATAAGAGCTTTCAGATTTTCTCTCTGGATATTTGATCGCCTTTATTAAACAAAGTCAGGTCAAGGATCAGAGCAATAACCTCGACAACATATTGCCTGTGCCTACTGCAATAAGGTAAGTCCTGGAGCAGCTTAAAAATTCCTTGGCAGGATTTTACCCACCAAGATACTGGCTCTCTTAAGGACAAAAAAAAAATTCAAGATTAACAATGATGATTGGATCCACAGTCTTTAAGAGGCTGTGTGATAGCTCATTCCTCTGAGCTACTGCTTCAGATCACTTCAATTTCGTTTTAGCCTGCTTTGTCAACACTCCAATATTCCTGGTGGGGTACTTCAATACACAACCTTTGACCCTCTGACTAGTTTTTAATCCTGCTATTCTGTAAGAGATACATTTCCATCTAGGCACCAATAACGTGATGCAGGCTCATATGACAAGAAAACAAGCACTGTACTGCAATGCGCTTAACCATCGTGTGTGAAGTGTATTCTGCATTTTGTAAACTAGAACTCAATTCTACATTGAATATAGTGAATAAGGCTTGTTTTAAGCGGGATATAGTTATAGCACAAACAAAAAGGCCAAAGTGTCATATTTTTTTTAATAACTGCCTTCCTGTTTTAACTACTCTAGCTCTCTCCCATGACTCTTTCTATCTGACTGACATCAAAAGAAAACTCACTCCCCCTGCCAATCCAGACCACTCTTCTGACAAGTATTTGCAGAGCTGGGCAGCCTGTGAGGATGGGTCCTTATGCATGTGAACTGAATTACATTACAGCAGCAGCCACTTCAGATAATATCCTTTATGGGAGTGAAAATACGAGTTAAAACAAAACAACGATAATCCATTTCATTTAAAATGTTATTTAGCCAGCCATAATTTGCAAAATGAATACTCAAAATTATCAATTATTCAGCCAGATCATTGTATAAAAACCTGTTTTACAGGAGGGCGCATTGTATTGTCACTAAGTGGCCACAAACCTTTACACAGCTTCTTTGCCACTAGGCACCTATCTCTCCCTTTTTTATACATTTTTTTTTATTGTGTTAAGCAAAGCAGGAAATTAATGTAAATTAGAATATTTTAAAGCAGAAAAAAAGTCAACTATTTTCTTTTTGTTGAAGTCCTGTAATGCAGAGTAATATGTATCTTTCATATTACCTTTTGATTACATTATGAACACTTTCATCAAACCTATAACATTGAGGCTATTAAGCAATTATAAGTAGAATTTAACTCAATATAAACAATATAGCGAAATATAATTGGTACTCTGAATTGCGATGCAGCTGATGAGCCTTTCTTCAAAGGTTGCTGATGGCAGAGGGAGAGCTCAGTATCGTAGGTCAGTATTGGTTTTTGTGACAGTCTTTTTCTTTAGAAAGGTAAATTCAAGTGCAGCAACTTTCCATTTGCTTTACAATGTGTGCCCAGGTTCTCCAACCTGCTCTTATATACATACTAGAAAAGTGAGGCTCCCATAAACTGTGAATATTGCTTATTTAATCTAACATCTCCATCCCCAGCTGTGTCCAGGGCTCATAAAGAAATGTTGGCATGCTGACAAGCCAATTGAAGGAGGACAACAATAAACTGCATCAGTAAACATTATACCTGCCTTTTAGTGTGTTTGTTTCTGAGCACATCAGCACTGTTAAGTTAGTGCTGTGTCAGTACAGCCTTAGAGTCTGTAGCAACGCTGTTGCAAGCAGACCAAAATCCACCTGCTGAAATACGATATACCCATGCGTGGTTACCTGTTGCTAGCATTATTTGATTTAGCAGTTATAAAACAAAATTAGATCATAAAGAAGCAATATATCATGAATGACAGTCCCATCCATTTTCCTGAACTAGGGAAGCCTCACAATTTTGCAGGTAAAACTTGACTCGAGCTTTACTTGACTGAAGCGTTTATCCAACAGAAGCTTTGTGTCTCGTTTGGGGAATATATGTCAGCATGACTGTGCAATCAGGGCCCTGTTTAACCTAGGAAGCTGGTCTTACGCACATTTGTAGCAGTCTTGTGCCACTTAAAGGGGATTTAATCAAGGTAAACCTATTGGACAGCCATGCTTAATTGCACTGAGCTGTGGCGCAGAACTTCCCAAATTAGCCTTCACATGGCTGCAGGGGTTTGATGGAAACGCTTTTCATATGTGGGGATATTCTATGTTAATCAGTTGGGGTTTTTTTAAAACATCCGCAACTCATTTTTTATGATGTTCAGTTTCTTTTTTTGGTGTAATGTGAATCAATATTACACCCAAGGCACCCAAATATTACAGCAAATTTTTAAGTAAAGACCAGCGGACCAACATCCACTCTCCGCCAGATTGTCTGTTTTGTTAGAGAGGTAGTCGGGCTCTGCCATGACTGTGTTTTTGTAAGATTTTCCCGTTTCCTAGTTTTCCTCGAGTGGCTGAAGAGCCGATCCTTCTACAGTGTAACCTACCTGTTCCCGCTGAGCTGGTTCTCTCTCCAGAATCCTTCATCAGAAAACTCACCGCATCAACTCACCTGCCCACCCTCCTATGATTCTGTTCACTGGCGTTAAACAGACCAGTGGGCCCCCCCTCCAAGAATCCTCCCTGGACAAACCGAATAAGCAGCCCCACTCACCTCAAGCATAATCCTTCAGAACATTTCTGTGGAACCCTCGTCTGTGGACTCACTTGGATTAACCTACCTCTCCTCTCTCTCAGTGGCTCCTGTTCCCCGTAAACCGATCCATCCCCAAGGATTCCTTTGGCTGACGTCTCCATCTGTGTTTACTTGTTGTTGTTCAGTAAATCCTCTCAGTCGGTCTGCATCGGTTCAGCATTGGGTCTTGTAGGAGTCCAATTTGTTTTACTGCCTTTTTAGTACATGACAGGTATGTACTTGCTTAAAAAGACAGATATTTCTGCACATTTCATACAAATTCTGTCTGATACAGACACCCAAAAATGCTGTGAAACACTATAAAAGACTGAAAGTGATTGTTTATGTACACATTCATTACTTCATAAGATTTATATACATTCCACTAATATTTTTCTTCCTTCTGGACAACAAGCTTGTGTGGGGATCTGTGCTGTCTTGAGGATATTAGCAGAAATATGGCCTTTTGATATGTATTCTGAATAAAACTATAACATTTGGCATATTTTCAAAATTAAAGAGCCAAATGTAGGCTGGATGGAATTTATTTGCTGTATTTCTTTACACTTTACATCCTGTGTGAGCTAAAATCATGAAGAACATGTATAGCTTTGTGGTGTAGACTGAAAAAAACGGTTTAGCAAATGTTAATCCTGCTTTACAATCCTACTGACTACCACACCACTGCTGAGCTTCTCAGTCAGTAGCTTAACACTTGAGGACGATCAATAGCTTGTTTAGACCTGTGATAATCACACCTTGCCATGTTTGCTGTGCAAGGTTCTCCTTGAAGAAAGTTTGACTGCTGCATGTACACACAGTGCACACAAACACACACCAGAACCCCACAATTTCCCTGCAGAGTCCCCTTCTTCATGTCTTCCTTCCCACTGTCCTTCTTCCCACCCACATCTCTCTCACACACCGTTTTTCATTCCTTTCATCTATGTGTGTGTGTGTGTGTGTGTGTGTGTGTTTGTGTGTGTGTGTGTGTGTGTATGTGTGTGTGTGTATGGTTCAGTCAGTAATGGGATTGAGGAGATTATGCTCGGGCCATTGTTGTAATGTCCATGTTTTACAAATCTCTTCCTCCTCAGAAACTCTAATGCCAGTTGCCACATAAAGAATATGAAATGATGCAGCTTTTACAGTGAACTCTTCATCCCTCCTTTCTTCACTGTCTGCCATTCCTTTCTCTTTTCCAGCCTCCAAAGTCTAAACAGTCTAATCAACTTTGAAATCGGCTGCAAAAATCATTGCGCAAGCTGTTACGAGAATACCAGAATCCACATTGAAAGAGAAAAAGTGCTAATGCATATTTTTTTTTTTTTTTGCCATTCTTTCGTAATCTAATTTTACCGTCTACATTTTGTGTGTAAAACACAAAAGATTCTCTGCGGCTTGCATGTGAAAATATCTGCAGGGAAAAATGGTAGATTAATACATCACATCTGAACAGTGCAGGACACATTAAAACATTTATATATTGAACCGCATATAGAGATTTCTTTTCCTCTGTTCACCCCCACAATGGATTTTAAATCAAACAGTCAAGATGTGATTGAAGTGCAGACTTTCAGCTATAATCAGCTCAAATGTTTCATGGCCAGATGAGGCCTGTTCCCTCATTATCTCATGGCAAAGTAAGTAGATAAAAGATCCAGGGCTGATTCCAAGTGTTAAACTTGCATTTGGTGACTGTTTCCTGGACTCTGAGATGTTCATGCAAGTGAAGGACAATGAAACACCAAAGTAGTTGAAGAGATACGCATACAATTTTCAAAGTCTACAATCAAGAGACGCCTTCATTAATAGAAATACAGAAGTTTTACAGCAAGGTGCAAACCACTGATTACACTCAGGAACAAGAAGGCCAGATTAGACTTTACCAGAAAACATCTAAAAGATCCTGCACAGTTCTGAAAAAAAAAATCTTTGGACAAATGAAACCGAGATGAACTTAGTGAGACATTGATGGAGGCAATGTTGGCATTTTGCTTGTGGAACAGGGTCACTAGTGTTTATTGATGATGTGACTACCGATAGAAGCAGAATTATTCTGAAGTGTACAGGGCTATACTCTGCTCAGATTCAGCCAAATGCTGGAAAACTGATTGGCCAGTGCTTCCCCGTGCAAATAGATAATGACCCAAGAGTTACTCAAGGTGAAGAAATGGGATGTCCTTCAATGGCCAAGTCAAGTGACTCAACCCAGTCGAGCATGCTTTCAAGTTACTGAAGACAAAACTGAATGCAGAAAGACCCACAATCAAGCAGAAACTGAAGGCGGCTGCAGCAAAGGCTTGGCAGAAAATCTGATGAGAGGAAACAGCATTTAAATTTTCCCATGGATTCTAGGCTTCAGGCAGTCACTGACTGAAAAGCATTTTCATCTAAGTATTAAAAACAGTCCTATGGACATAATGTAAAATGAATGATCTCTTACAGTGCCTAACAAATTTAAAGCCAATGTAAGGTTTTTGCCACAGCGGCCCTACATTAACAGTACTGGTAATTACCAAAATCATTTTTAATGTTTCTGTAATGGTTAATTCACCAATATGTGAAAGCTCTTCAATCAAAATGATATTTTTAATGTTAAAATATAATTGTTGTCGTCATCCATTAATTTAAAAATTTACAGTTTTTACAAAAAAGAAGAAAATAAAGCACATGATTTTTAAAAAAAAAAAAATAAGATGCCAAATTAGAAGTATATACTTGCATTCCAGCCAGTTTGACAGATTTATATAACATTCTTGTTTTTATAACAGGTGGTCTAATGCATTTGTTAAGCACTGAATCTGTTTTTTTTTTTTTAAAGAATTAGTTGGTTAAGATGTAATGTACTAAGGGTAAACATTACAACAAAAAAAATTAAGGTAATGATAATCAAAGATGGCACTTTTTCACGTGTATGCAGGTTTATGATTTGGTTCATTAAGGAGCAGGTAAAGGCTTGTAAATACTGGGGAGTTGTGACAGGGTACTGCCTAACACAGTTTACATATGTAATAAAAGTATAGCTGTACAGTAAGTTCCATAATATTATGCATTCAGCCACTATGGGAACTTTATTTTCAAATGGATAACTCGGGCCACTTTTCAGGCACATTTTCTGCATTTTATGTAAAAATCCACACCTTTTTAAAATGCAGCTTTAGCAGTGTGTGACATGAAAAATTAATGATGCCTGAGAGGATGTCGAGAGCTTCTCTTTTAGTGGTGTGACATCCAAAAAACTTTTGAAATATAGCTGTCCCTTTCACGAGCGATTCGCTCACATTCACCTCCCTCCCTACACAGATTTGTTTGTTAGTCTAACTGTCTCTGGGTGTGTGGCTGTGAATGCTGAGCTGGGAGTGAGACTGGCTGAGAGGCTTTCTATTTTTGTTAAAAAGCGTAGCAGTGGGTATTGACATTTCAGTGTAGCGATTATTTCTGATAACTTTAAAAAATATATATTTTGCAGCAATAGTGGGTCAAATAAAACATCTGTGCCTACAAGTAACATGACCGGACTTAGTATACGCAATGACTGGAGGAAAAGCTGGGGGTCAGCTAGTGAGTGGACTGAAAATAACTTATTGACAATAAGTCATGTGACAGCATGACTGAAGCTTACTGCTTAAAGCTGGGCCTTCCAAGTACCAAGTACACCAAGTTCTTACTTGCATATTTGCTAGTTCGTACTTAATGAGTTAATTGAGAAGTACAGACTTCAGAGGACAGCATGTAACTGAGACAGCAGTGACTTTCTCACCCTTTTTCTCGTGCTGCTTGAGGATTGTTGATGTCCAAGTTGTTTGAATATGTAAACGTTACTTAGATTAAAATTATATGCTCCAATAGTAGGCGTAGAAAGAGTATTTTTAACATAGTTGACACAAACACAATTAATAATTTGTTAAAGGATACATGTTTCTGGGTGTTTTTTCCACTTTTTTTTATTATTTTAAATCATACTGCAGATGCAGCTCTACAGTAAATGGATGTAATTCAGAACCACATGGAGCCTTGTTAAACAGATTAAAGTCAAACGATTTATGTGACTCTTGGGGATCGTATGGTTCGCACTCTTTAGCATTTAGATTTTACTTCAAATATGAGATCCAATGTACTTCAAAGTTTCTATATACACCCGGTGGGTATTTGAGATTATTCTCGTGTGCAATGTTTGGTTTTCTTCAAAGAAGTCGAATTAAGCAGTGAGCGTTGGCATTTCAACAAAGCTCTGATTTCTAATAATGCTTTTAAGAAATGTTTTCTTAACAGTGCTGGGATATCTGGAACAGTCAAATCAAACATCTCTGCCTACAATGGCCTCTCATTTTCACAAACGACATGACCTGACTTATGAGTGCTCTCACAGAAATAATGGAGTTTCATTTTTATTTCTTCATAGTAAAAAGAGAATATAGTGAAGTTTTCAAAAGAAATAATCTGGCTAAGTCTGACCTGCACACGTTTTTTTCCACTCAGGCTGCTTGGGTTGCCAAAATAGCTGCTCCCGCTCATATTTTTTTCATCCTCAAATGCAACAATAAACTAAAATGACTCATGCCTTCCCTGCATTTTAGCAATGGGCTGCTGCTGCAGGAGTCTGCAGAGATACAGTGCTGTGAAAAAGTATTTGTCCTCTTCCTGGGTTCATATTTTATTGCAGATTTGTCACACGTGATCTTTCAGATCATCAACAAATTTTAATATAAGATAAAGATAACCCAAATAAATGCAAAATACTGTTTTTAAAGGAGGATTTCATTTATTAAGGGGGGAAAAAAAGCTCTCCAAACCTACCTGGCCCTGTGTGAAAACGTAAATGCCTCCTAAACCTATTAACTGATTGTGTCACCCTTGGCAGCAAGAAATGCAATCAAACATTTGTGATAACTGGCAATGAGTCCTTCACATCACTGTGGAAGCATTTTGGCCCACTCTTTTTTGTAAAATTGTTTTAATTCAGCCACATTGGAGGGTTTTTGAGCATGAACGACCTGTTTAAGGTCGTGCCAAAGTATCTCAATCTGATTTAAATTCGAACTTTGACTAGGCCACTCCAAAACTTTCATTTGCACTTGCTGGTGTTCATTTCTCTGCTGCATAACCCAAGTGCGTTTGAGCTTCAGGGGATGAACTGATGGCTGGGCACTCTGGTAGAGAGCAGAATTCATGGTTCTATCAATTATAGCAAGTCTTAAATTCTTAGAAATATACCACATCACCAAAAGGACTCCCAGCTCTTCTGGCAAGGCTTTCCACAAGGTTTAGGAGCGCTTATGGGAATTTTTGGCCATTCTTCCGGAAGCACATTTGTGAGGTCAGACACTGATGTTTGATGAGAAGGCCTGGCTCACAGTCTCCACTCTAATTCATCCCAAAGATGTTTTATCAGGTTGAGGTCAGGACTCTGTGCAGGACAATCAAGTTCTTCCACACCAGACTCACTCATCCATGTCTTTATGGACCCGTCTTTGTGCACTGGTGTGCAGTCATGTTAGAACAGGAAGGAGCCATCCCCAAACTTTTCCCACAAAGTTGGGAACATGAAATTGTCCAAAATGTCTTGGTATGCTGAAGGATTAAGAGTTCCTTTCACTGGAACTAAGGGGC
>JAVDPK010000673.1:67769-105125 GCA_034780415.1 Cichlasoma orientale
CACACACACACACACACACACACACACACACACACACACACACACACACACAGAAACACCCAAGAGACTGCTGCAGCCTGATAATTGGCAGTAGGTATCAATTGACTTATTTTATCTGGGAGTGTATTGAATTTCTGTCTTTCCCTTATTAAGACAGGGGATTGAAGCCAGCTCAGATATCAAGGCTGAGACAGATTCTCTGATGGTCTCTGCCACTTAATAGGAGCTTTACTCCCCACCCTTTGTCTTTAAATGATTTTCCTCCTTCTGAGAGAGAAAGTAGGTCTAAGGACCGAGGCTCAGATGGGAACTTGGAGAAATGAGATTATTTAAAGCTTCTTTGCACATTTTATGCCTGTTTACAAGTAGACATTTAAGCTCATTTTGCTTTGTTTGAAAACCAAAATTATTCTTACCACATTATTTCTAGTAGATTTTTTTTTTTTTGAATAAAAAAATAAATCTCTGAAAGTGGCTGGGTTTAAGTTCCCATTAAATGGGGAGGTTGGGATGCCTGTAAGCTTACCTGGTTTAAAGTGTCCTTTGGAAGACTTTAAAAAAAAAGTCTAGTAAAGAGTAGCAATACAATGTGTTAAATGGGAATTTGCTGAGTTTTCTTGTCAAATGCACACAATGGCAGTGTTCACACAGGGTGTCAAACATTTAACCAAGTCAGCTAGGCCTGCAGTATGTGTGTCTGTGTGCAGATGTATCTGCATGACCCACACAGCAAATGATAATCTTTCCTGACCCAAATGCCACACAGTTACAGAACTTCAACCTGACAGGGCAACGCCTTCCTTTTGTCTTTATGGTGTGAGCCACACACAAAAACCCACAGGCACAGGCAACACAGTCTCACAGCAGTTTGTGAAAGAGTCACACCCTTTAGTCGATTGATTCGTTTTGTGCACACGAATTTTACAGTTTTTTTTCTGTTGCTTAGCACCAAATTTTCCTTATTCCAAATATTATTTTCATGTCCCTGAACATGACTTTTCATTGGTCTGCGCTCATATGTACTGACTCATGTCCATGTGCACAAAATGAATTCTTTTCACTTTTAAAATGGAATAAAAAAAAGTCTGCATTTGGAGGTTGGAGGGGTTTTTGCTGGAGAAAATCGCTCAAGTTTGAGTCATGAAGTTTACACATTTTCACAAATATTTTTTAATCATTTTAAAACACGTCAGTAATTAATTTTTCCTTCACAATGGCTTCCTCCCCTAAGTCAAAGCCTGCCTTTGAGTACATTGTTAACATTGTGAAAGTGTCTATTTTAACAGAAACCTTGGTCTTTTTCCAAAATTAATTCTCTTTTTTTTTTTTTTCTTAAATGAACCAAACAGCAACAGAAAACTGAAAGAAGTTCACATTTGCTTTTGGGTTCATTTGCAGTGGGGTGTTCAGTTTAAAAAGTTTTTCTACATTTTCAGATTCCGAAGGGAAATCGGATTCATGTAAAATTTATTTAGAGAAACCAGCAACATAGGAAAAATACGAATTGGTCCCTCTGTGTCTGTGGATAATCATTTTAAAAATGTACCATATATTTAAATGAACAGTGTGATATACACGTAGTATGCTTATTTATTCTCTTGAGGAGAGTAAAGAGTGGCAATTCAGGAGACAGGATACCAGGGCACAGAAGACCTTTAGTATTGCTATTACGAGAACCACGAGTCGTGCACTGAATATCAGTCACCTTGAAGATGCATACTGGCTCACTAAACACAGGTGAGGCAGGAAACTGGCAGGAAACAAAGATGGGAAATAGAAGTAGCTGAAATCCATGAAGGTGGTTGACATCAAAATACAGCAGATGAGTTAACAGAGATATAAAACTGCGTCTTATATCTACACTAAATAAGAAGATTAAAGCAGAACAAAATGCTGCTGGCACTATTTCATTTTTGCTCTACTGACATGACAGTAGTAACTTAACAGCACAACACTTTTTTTTTGTCCAATCTTATATATTCAACAAAATGCATCTCCAATATAACTTTTCAGTCTCCACAATTCAGGCAAAGTTCTGCTCTCATGTGTGGCCAAATTCCGGCCTCAGATTAAAAGCAATAAGCTCTATCCATCGGTTGATAATAATGACATGTTCTCCAGCTGCATTAGATCAACGAATCTAATGCAAAGCATCAAAATTGCCTTTAATGTGAACCATCTACAACCGATAGAATGAGAAAGCTAAATGTTATCCTCAGTGAAATTTGAAAATATGTGCTGTCCAATACACACACACACACAGGACACTTAACACTTATTAACACTTAACAGCCCTTGGCAGGCACACAGCCATTCTGGGAATCATAGAATTGCAGCCAGAAACACATTGAAGCTAAAATCATTTGTGCCATATCATGAAGCTGCTGACACAAATGGCATTGCTTTTAAAGTGTGTAAAACACATGTCTTGGATCCTGTTCACTAAATAGGCAGGCTCACCTGATCCAGCCCTAACTATAAGCTTTATTAAAAAGGAAAGTTTTAAGCCTAATCTTAAAAATAGAGAAGATTTCTGTCTCCTGAATCCAAACAGGGAGCTGGTTACACAAAAGAGGGGCCTGAAAGCTGAGGGCTCTGCTCCCCATTCTACATTTAAATACCTTGGGAACCACAAGTAAGTCTGCAGTCTGAGACTGAAGTGCGCTATTGGGGTGGCATGGTACTATGAGGTCATTAAGATGAGATGGGGTCTGATTATTCAAGACCTTGTATGTCAAGAGAAGGTTTTTAAATTTGATTTTGGATTTAAATGGGAGTCAATGAAGAGAAGCCAATAGGTAGAAATATGCTCTCTTTCTAGTCCCTGTCAGGACTCTCACTGCAGCATTTTGGATCAACTGAAGGCCTTTTTAGGGAATTTTTAGAACAACCTCATAATAATGAATTACGATAGTCCAGCCTAGAAGCAATGAATACATTAACTAGTTTTTCAACAGGGTGATCCCTGAGTAGTTATAATTATGGAGACATTGCACAAAAGAAAAGCAGTCCTACATATTTGCTTAATATGTGCAGTGAAGGACATGTCCTGATCAAAGATGGCTCCAAGATTCCTCACAATGTGACTAGAGGTCAAGGTAATTGCATCCAGAGTAAGTATCAGATTAGATACCATGTTTCTAAGATTTGTAGGCTCGAGTAGAATAACCTGAGGTTTATCTGAATTTAGAATCAGGAAATTAGGTCATCTAGGTGTTTTTGTCTTTAAGAGATTCCTGCAGTTTAACTAATTTGTGTGTCATGTGGCTTCATGATAGGTAAAGCTGGGCATCATCTGCATAGCAGTTAAAATATATGCTTCTAATAATTATGCCTAAGGGAAGCATGTATAATGTAAATAGAATTGGTCCTAGCACAGAACCCTGTGGAACTCCATAATCAACCTTAGTGTGTGAAGAAGACTCCACATTTACATGAAGAAGTGCTGAAAAGAAATCTGGGGTAATTCTTATTTTCTTCAATCACTGATGAAAAATAAGATGTCCTAGCTTTACAGAGGGCTATATTATAGAGCAACAAATTATTTTTCTAGGTTAAATGAAGATCTTATAAATTAATGAGACACCATTACGGTTATCTACTTTAAGATGCACGTTTGTGAGTTGTACCAGGGAGTCAAGCATTTCTGATTTGAAGCTTTCTTTTTCCACAGTATCCAGTCATACACAGTGAAGATGTAACACTATTAATGAGCTAATGGCATGTGACGGGATTCCATTGAAGATAACAGTGGAGGAATTATATCCTTGAACTTAGTTACAGCACTTTCAGAAAGACATCTACTGTAATGAAATTTTTTTCCCCACTGCTGTGTAATCTGTTATTGTAAATTTAAATGTTATTAAGAATTGATCAGACAAAAGAGGACTTTCAAGGAATACTGTTAAATCTACATTTTCTACCCCCTATGTCAAAACAAGATCCAGAGTGGTGGGTGGGCTTGTTTATATTTTGAGAGAAGTCAAATGTGTCTAATAATAGATTAAATCCAGTGTTGAGGCTGTCATTTTCAGCATCTACACGGATGTTAAAATCACCCACTATAATTATTTTATCAGAATTCAATTCAGTTCAGTTTTATTTGTATAGCACCAAATCACAACAAACCGTCGCCTCAGGGTGCTTTGTATTGTAGGTAAAGACCCTACAATAATTAGAACTGAGCACTAAATCAGATAACAAGTGTGAGAAATCAGATAGAAACTCTATATAAGGGCCAGATGGGGACGGATAACAAGTTACGAGAAGTCCAACTTCCTGCCAATCATTGGGACAAATCACTATAATTTTAGTTTTATTTTCATTAAGGTTGAGGAAATTTTGTGAGAGCCAAGTTTTAACCTCAGCTATCTAATCCCAGGCAGAAAATATTGTTCAATTTCATTTTTATTTGTGTGACAATATTGTGCAGGCTCCTGAAGAGTTACATGGTAAAGTTAATTTAGTTATTGTTATTGTTAAAGTATTAAGCAATTATTTTATATTTTTCCTTAAAATTTTCTGGGGAAAGCATTACCAGGGCTGCTTTTGTGCTTTCATTTGACTAATGCTGTGTCACTGTATCCAATACTCTGTCACTACTATTGCACTATAATGCTCCTGCTGCTGGCGCCTTCTGGGAATAGATTCACATTTCGTTTAGGTTTCATCAATGACAGCAGCTCATCCATTTTGTTTGCACTAATATCTGTGAGCTGCAATCACCAATAAAACATTGCTCATTCTTTTTTGTATATCATCATAAATATCTTTATCACAAATTTTGTGACTATAATTTTGAGACCCACCCCTACTATGCGCTACATCCAATAGCTGACACCACCATGCACTGTGGCCTGTCTATTATTTAAAATTTAAAAAAAAAGGCTTCAGATAACCAGCTAATGTTATTTTCTTACCCACCTAAAGTGTTTGGTGAGCATAATCTTCCACAAATGCCTGAATGGCTCCACGGCTTATCTCCTCCTCTGCCTGAACAGCAGGATTATAAAGGCCATCCCAAGTATATTTTAGACTTTAGTTATATGTCAGTAGTATGTTGATAAATGCTTGCTTATGAAATATTTAGTAACTTTTGAAGATTACTGTACAATAAAGTTCATGTGTAAGTTTAATAAGGAAGATCTGTAATCAGTCATCTACCTGCTTTCCTGGGTGCTAGTCTATTCTTTACGTGACTTCCACTTTCCCACGCTGTCAAACTCAATGCTGACATCATCACTCTAGTTGAATCACCTTCTTACCAGCCTTCTTCGAGCCAGTCAGCTTCCACTCTGCATACTTTAAATCTCACTGGTCTTCTGCCATTCTTACTTTCAGACCCTCATTTGTGCAACCCCCCCACCCCCACCCCCATATCCGCCTCACTCTGAACTCCATCTGAGCCCCCATCTTCATCTTCACCACCACCAGCATCTAGACTCCAGGGGGTCCTGTCTAATTCCTTTCACCACTGGGATTTCGTTCTGCTATGATGGGTCATTTGCGTCTAATTGCCAAATAGCTTAATTGAATTCTTTATATCAATAAATCATGTTCAGTTCTTATAACAGTGTAATAACTGCACTTTGGGGGGGGGGTTAGTCTTTAGTCTTTAGCTAAAGTTGGAAATAAACCAATGTGAAGAGAAAAATCAGTTAAAACGTGTACTTAAAAATAACACTGTTGAGGTGCCTGTTGCCTCAAATGTGGTGCAAATGTTCTGCCAGTGTTTCAGCCACAGAGATAATTAGGAACACTTCGAAACGGCATTCTTTGTAGTGTCAGAATATCAATAGCTGTCTGCACTTGAGTCCACTATGTAGCAAGCACTATAGTAGTATTTAAAGTGTGAGTGGTTGAACTCAGTCATCAAATTCAGACACAACTGTAGTCTGGCACTTCAGTAATACTGTAGGTGTTTCTGTAAACCTTGCAAGCACATTGTAATCAAAAATACTGCCTAAGGGTAACTACTCCCATGACTTATTTGTGGGTATGATAGCCTACGCTTGGTTGGGGGGGGGGGGGGGCCGCCCGCCCCACCCCACAAAATCTTGTTAGTTACACTTTCTGGGAAGTTTTATAGGTTTTCATTTGTGTGTGTGTGTGTGTGTGTGTGAGAGAGAGAGAGAGAGAGAGAGATGCCTCTAAACAAGTTAAAGAGCAGAGGGGTGGACAGCCAATCATTCAGCTTGATTATGCTCTGTACATACTCATCATGCAGCTGCTTCACACACAAAGCCATAATGTGAATGTGTTTAATTTGGTTCCAGTCATATTGGCATCAACACCCATGATATATTCTTGATGAGCCATTACTACAAAGTACGTAAATGCTATACACAAAGACTGGTGTGGGTCATTTCAATAATGACTCCTTCTTCCGGTGAGGGATGAAGCTACAGAGAGGAAAAGAGAGAATGAGCATTCAGCATGATGACTACTTACACCCAATTTGCATGCATCAAACTCTCAGGGGGATTTGAGTCAGTCACACTGTAGGTAACATTTTCCTCCTCACATCTTTTGTGAAGCCTTTGTTAGGAGTGACAAATGGTAATGTGTGATAAAAGTCGTGCTCATTTAGTGACATTGTAGCATTGTCTCTGTGGCAGGCAGGATTAAATGTTGGATGACAAACACCTCTAAAGTGCCTACAGGCAGTAAAGACCTGAACTGGCACTCCCCACTTATCCCTAAATGCTTTAACACGAATCTGACCTTTCAGAAAACCACTTCACATCCTGTACCAGATGTTACGAGCTATCATCATGTTTTTCACTCTAATCCTCTGTCGCTGTCATGTCTTTACTGTCACCTGAGTCCATTTTGTTGTTTCTGCCTTTTTCCTCAATCACTTCTTTTTCCCTCCCTGATCCTCTTCATCTCATCTCTTCTAGTGCTTCAAGCATTCCTGTTTATTTCACTGGCATTCGATTGTTAGACAAGGACTCATTCAAAATGACCCAATTTGACCTTGTTTTAGTGTGAGGAAAAGATTGCTTAGTCTGCCACTCTTTCCTGTGTATCATCTTTGTTATCTTTGCTTCTTCTAGTCTCTTTGTGTATCCATGTGCAGTCTTTAAAACTGACCGTACAGTCATTTTACATGGCAGTGCTATGCATTTTCTTACCTATAACTTTGTCCCATGATTCAGCATGGGATGTGCTTAGCTTGTACAACCACCTCTAGCAGCAATAACTTGAAGTAACTGTTTTCTGTATGACTTTATCAGTCTCTCACGTCATTGTGGTGGAATTCCAGCCCACTCTTCTTTACAACTTCAGTTGCTTCAGTTTATTGATGCTTGTGGGCATTCGTTTATGCACAGCTCTCTTAAGTTCCTGCTGTAACATTTGTATCTGGTTGAGGTCTGGACTTTGACTGGGTCATTGCAACACCTTGATTCTTGTCTTTTTGTCTTTTTCAGGCATTCCGTTATAGATTTGCTGCTGTGCTTGGGATCATTGTTCTGTTGCATGAATATGTGCCGAGCTTTATCTGTCAGACAAATGGCCTCACATTTGACTCTCAAATATTTTGGTATATATAGCAGTTCATGGTCAACTCAATGACTGGCTAAACTGGATTCTGGAGACCATGCTGTGTTCTTTCTACTGCATTAAGAAGCTGGTTCATCTCCTTCAATTTCCCTTCCCACAGAAATGTATTAAACATTATGGAGCCCGTGCCAGATTAAATTTTTTTGTGTTGAATTTGATGAGTTTTGTTGGCATGAAAGTTCTCCATCCTCCCAACTTTTCTCCGTCCCATGTCACCTTTCTTCACACATCTCTGCTCTTGTTGCTCTGTTTTTGTGTGTGTGTGTGTGTGTGTGTGTGTGTGTGTTCTCTATATATCTCCTGACCCGTGAATCTGACCACAGCATGTCTGTCAAAGCTCCTCACCTCAGTACCTCTACTTTTGCACACTTTATCTAAACAAAATAACTTCTCTTTGTGCAGACAGATAACAAACAGGTTCTGTTTCTTGCATTCCAAAAGCCTCTGCAGTGCAGCAACAGCTGCTTCACAGAGGAGTGAAGGTTACCCACAGCTGAAGTACATTCAGGTAGTCAGACTAGTGTGTGTGTGTGCGCGCGCATATTGGCCGCTCGGGGGCAGAATTAACAAACTAAGTACCCCGTGTCTTTTCCTTCTAAATTTTTAAAAAGAGGAAGAGCTTTCTCTTTTTCTCTTTAATACTTTTTTAAGAAGACATTTTAATAATGTGACTTCTTTTTGTATTTTGTACATTTCTTCTTAATAATTCTGTGTCCTCATGATATGATTTTCTGATTTTTTCAGAAAATCATATCATTTCTAGCTTTGTTCTTTGTTTCCTGTTTCTGTTATAACCATTACTAGATTGCATAGATTGACCACTTTATGAATGCTTTTGTAGTCAAAAAATGTGACTCTGCATCCATACTAGAAACCCAGTAAGATCATGATTACCCCAGCACGCCCTCGTTAAGAATTCTATTTAAGGTTTTGCTTTTGTTGGATTTCTGGAGCCAGAAGTGACCATATTAAGACCAGAGGATGGAGTGCTAGATTATCAGCTAATGCTAGCAGGCGTGATTAGATGATGCAGCTCACAGACACAAATACCTGCCAGTCAGTAACAGGATTGGCTACAGTTAACAGAGCAACTCATATTATTTGTTAGATAATTACTTTCACGATACTTTAAAAGGCGCCAGCAGGGTCAAGTTGAATTGGCTAAGGAAAAGTTTGGTAAAAGTACACTGGACAGGTTTTCTTTGTACTGTCACATAGAGAGACACACAAAGAGACAGACAACCACACACTCTCACACCCAAGCCCATGGCCATTTCAGAATCACCAGTTAATGTAAGCTCCACACAGAGAGGCCAACAAGGAGCTTCTGCAGCGTTTTCAGTGGGAGTGACGTTTCATCACTGATCCGACTGCAGGTTTTCCCACCGTCTGAACAGTACAGTTGCGTAAATGGTAGAAATAGCACCATTGCCTAACTTTGAGCCACAGCATCAGTTTCATTATCTTTAATATGCAAATTGTCCATTGTCTGACCACTGAACATGAGTACTATTGATAGAGAAGCAGGGAATGGCCCAGCATAGTAAGATTTTGAAAGGTGTACTCTTGGGCTCCTTCAGTTCAGAGAAGGTTGTTCCCTTTTTAAATAAATGGCTTCCTTCACTCACTTCAAACCAGCATTCCTCCCTGTCCAGGGAGTGCACAGTCTCATCATTTAAAGAGTGGCCACTGGCCTGTAGGTGTAAATAGACTGCAGAGTCCTGGCTTGACAAGGTAGATTTTCTGTGTTGTGCCATCTGCTTAGCCTGTGGTTGTTTGGTTTCCCTAATGTGTAATTCATGGTGATCCTCTCGGCACTTAATGTACACTATACTGCTCTATTTTTGTGCTGGGAGACCCGATCCTTGCGGTGGACCA
This sequence comes from Cichlasoma orientale, assembly GCA_034780415.1. NCBI lineage: Eukaryota > Metazoa > Chordata > Actinopteri > Cichliformes > Cichlidae > Cichlasoma > Cichlasoma orientale. The sequence goes on from JAVDPK010000673.1 coordinate 77,214, forward strand.
ATTTTTGACATTTAAGCAACTGTACTGTTTATAACCTGCAGTCAGCTGGGACTGAAGAAGTCACTTGGAGTGATAAAACATTTCTCCCACTTAAGACACTGCATCCAGATGAACCCAATCAACTTCCTTACCTGGATTACTAAGCATGCAGCAAGACAATAACCTCCTGGCTGTGAGGTGCAGTTTTTGGCTCTTTCACTTTGACTTTCAGTCCCAGAGTTTGCTGCTTGACTAAACAGACTGCATGACCAAATACTAAGTATAATGGGAAGATGTTTTTAAATATGGGAATGCTACTTAAGCATTTTTTAAATGATAAACCCTGAAGAAATGTGTCTAATAATTATGATAATGAAAAGATGTCACAGTTTATTTGTTGAAACGCTTCATGCACATTTTCACAGAAGTACAAATCTCAACCTCATGGTGGCACTAGAGGAAAAAGTCGGGGGATCTCTCAGTCATCTAGATATATTTTCTGGGAGTCTCAAATATCTGTAAGAGATTTAGTTGCATTCGATCTGGTCTGTGTTACAGCAGTTGGACCTGCAGGTAGAAATAGAGGAAAGGTCATTAAAACTGGTCCTCTGGGCACCTCGGCTATCTGTTCCACACTTAATGGCAGCTCATCAGGCTCGCTGCTTTTAACTGTCTGACAGAAAAGCATTACCCCCCCCCCCCCCCCCAATGCCACCAGCATGCCTGAAAACAGTTGCATGTAATGTGTGTTCCACATATTCCTGTGCATTCAGGGGAGCAGACAGCATAGGGCAGCAATGTGTGAGGGTGTGTCAGAGGCAGGTTGGTCACTCATTCATCACTCCGCTGCTTTCTGCCAGTACGAGACAAAGCTATCCACAGAGCTATCTGAATCGCAGCAATATAACCCAAAACCATCCTGTGTATTGTTTAGACATTTGTTTTGACACAATTAATCATTAAAGTGCTTAAAGAGTTTACACACCCACGACCCCCAGCTGCGATTCAACTTCAACCAGAACTGATTTGCATTTCGGTCGGTGCAGACTGACATGTTTTTGTTATCGATGTAGAACTCTGGAAGGAAACAGCTTCACATGACGCCAATTTCCTCGGGCTTCGGCACAGACAGATCAGCGATCTGAGAGAGGGAGAGAGAGAGAGAACAAAATGGAACAGGAAAAAGAAACGGGGTCTCCAATGGGCAAAACAGAGAGAAATAAATGGCTCGGTTATTTAGAACTGTTCCAAGGCGCTATCACCACTTTGCTTTAATCATATCAGTTTCATTAGAAATGTTTTCATTCCACTTAAGAAGAATGCCGGCACTCTAACGAGAGTACAAACACAAATCCAGATCTATAAATATGACGGATATTCGCTAAAGCTCTTGTCAATAATGGATTTGTTGTACTCCACAGAAATTTTAGTCTTGTTACAAAATTCCCCTGACTTTTGTTTTCATGGCCCAGTTGTTTAAAGGCTTTGCTTTCTGTACACAACTTCACCTTGGATGCTTTGTGTAGATAGCAGATATTACTGGTTCGTTAGGGCAAAATATCCCCACCACAGCATGAGTGCTTTTGCAGAGAAATCTTTGACTTAGTTTAATAGTCTACAGCTGAAACAGGCCATAAATACTGTGGTCACAAGAACAGTGTGTTGGCACCCATTTGTCATTTAAAGCACCCTAATAAAGTATGAGTGTAAGCCTTAATAAATATTGAAGTGGTAGAATATAAATATTAACCTCTCATACAGCTGTTATGACGGGAGAAATTAGCTAAAGCATTTTGTACTAGGCTGTAAAAAAGTTTATTACTATAGAATTGGACATTTTCACAGTATATATGGGTTGGCTTAGTTTTGGAGCCAGCCTCAAGTGGCCATTTAAGGAACTGCCAGGTCAAGAAGCTACTGTGGAAACTTGCTATATGTGGCACATCAATATCAGTCCCTGCTGACAGAACGGCATAAAGCAGTAAAACAAATGTCATGCGAAAGGTTAGAAACAGTAAGACACAAGATAAATGAGCACAAAGAAGTAGACTTAATACAGAAGTGGCTGGAGTAATAAAAGTGGAGAACAATTTAGAGCCTGCCAAGGAAAGATCATAGACAAAAAAAAAAGACACAGACGTAGCTTCCGCATTGGAAAAATGAAGACAGTGCCTTCAACATGTCTGATGGCCACCAGATGGCGATAGCTGTGACTGCAAAAAGCAGACTATAGAAGTCTGTTGGGAAAGGGCTTTCTGTGTTGATCTCTATAAATACTTTCCTGTTAGGTTTATGGGCTGCGTCACTCATTCTGGGTTATGTTGAAAAAAATATTAAGGGTATTTTGAAAATCTTGAACATACTTCAAAATGATTATCTGTGAAGCATTATCCTTGTGATGATCCCTCCTACTTTGGCAGACTTTGGGTCCTCCTCACTCACAGGTAAAAACTCGATAACGGTCGCAGCTACGCGCTAACGATGTGTGGCTGTGAGTGTGCAAGCTACAAATTACCTGCACCGCTGTGCATGTGATGTGCATGCATGAAATGGACAAGCTTGTAAATACAGTGCCGTGAAACAGTATTTGTCCCCTTCCTGATTTCTTATTTTGCATATTTGTCAAACTTGTATATTTCTGATGATAAAATAAATTTAATGTGAGAGAAAGATAAGCCGCATAAATGCAATTTTTAAATGATGATTTCATTTATTAAGGGGAAAAAAACCATCCAAACCTGCTTGGCCCTGTGTGAAAAAGTAATTGCAATAAAGCATTTGCAATAAGTGGCAATGAGACTTTCACATCGCTGTGGAGGAAATTTGTCCTGCTTGAGCTTCAGGGCACGAAATGATAGCCGGACATTCTCCATCAGGGTTTTCTGGTAGAGAGCAGAATTCATGGTTGTATGAATTACGGCAAGTCATCCATGTCCTGAAGCGGCAAAGCAGCCCCAGACATCACACCACCACCACCGTGTTTGACTCTTGGTATGATGTTCTTATTATGAAATGCTGTGTTAGTTTTACACCAGATGTAACGGGACTCAAACCTTCCAAAAGTTCAACTTTTGTCTCGCCAGTCCACAGAATATTTTCCCAAAAGTCTTGGGGATCATCAGGATGTATTTTGGCACCTGCGAGATGAGCCTTTGTGTTCCTTTTGGTCAGCAGTGGTCTTCGCCTTGCATCTCTCCTATGGACGTCATTTTTGTCCAGTTTCTTTCTTACTGTTGAAACAATAACAGTTCCCTTAACCGAGGCAAGTGAAGCCTGCAGTTCTTTAGATAGGAAGGTTCACCACTGTTCCAAGTATTCCCCATTTGTGGATAATGGCCCTCACCATGATTCATTTAAGTCCCAAAGCCTTAAAAATGTCTTTGTAACCTTTTCCAGACTGATTACTGTGTTTCTCAAGTGTATCTTTAGATTGTGGTATGATGTGTTGCTTTCTGAGATCTTTTAGCTTACTTTACTTTGTCAAACAGGGTCTAATTTAAGTGATTTCTTAGGCAGTAAATGTGGTTAATCGGTTAATTTATGATTTAACAAGGGGAGGCAATTACTTTAGTGATTCTAAATTGGCCATGGGTCTGATTGTGAGCATGAATATCTGGCTCTCCATGTTGGCTCTGGGATAAACTGGTGAGCTGTGCCTGATGTAGCCCATACCACAGGACCATCTATGGTATAAAACGCCACGCTCATTGGCTAATGACTTTTCAAACACAGGTAAGTAGCCAATGGCTCGTCTCTTCTCATCACATCCGGTTCTTTGCAACCAAGATGTCAGGAATGCTCATCTTGAGGCTTCAAAACTGGACTTCAGAAACCAATGGAGGACATCGCGGTAGCTGCGTCTTTCTTTTATACTGTCTGTGGGAAAGACTGCAACCAGAGAAACTAACTGTGGGAGCTGTGGGAATCAGGTGGATGAACAGGTAATTTTTGAGAACGGCTCCCTTGAGACAGCTACTGGACAGTTAGGGAATAACAGAAATAAAACAGAAGCTGAAGTCAGGAACAAGCATTTTGACTTACACACATTTCTGTGCACGCCTGTCTGCTGTTTTGATGTTCTCAGATTTGTACAGACTGTTTTTGCTGTAGGATATTGACACTCAAAAAAAACCTCCAGTGGTTTTATTTCTAAACAAACTTTGGACAGTTTCATTTTTCAAGAAAGGCAACATTTTACGGCTGAATAGGCAACAAAAGATGCTAAACACAGACATGTGTAGTCAACATTTGCTGGCAGGAAACATGAAGCAGTCCTTTGAATGCTAGGATCTGTTTGGATATGGTTGAAATGGTTTCCACTGTTTTGTCTGCGAGTCTCACGAGGCAACACCTCCTCCATTTCTCAAACTGCCAAAAAGAGCATAAAATCATTCTGGAGAGACACTGACAGGTTAGAGCCGTGTTTGTGAGTTGACGGCCTGCCGCGAGCATTTTGTATGAGGTAAATAATTGGGCTTCCACTCTGGGAATTTGAATGTCATTATATCTTTTGAATTCTAGTAAATTTGTATGTCTGTTTAAATGCGTGCCTTTGTTACTATTTGACAATCTGTGTCTATGTCTGTGCATTTGTGCTTTTAGCCTGTTTATGTCCACCTGTCATCTTAAAATACAGCCAGCGCTTGTACATATAATCTCCTCCCTGTCGTGAACGTGGTGGCACTTTTGCTTCTTTGTTCACCCATCACATATTCTTTACGCAGACGTGTGTGTGTGTGTGCGTTTGCATACTTTTGTATAATGGGAGCATGTGTAACCTTGTTTGTGCATCATTTTGAGTCCGTGGCCTCGTTTAAAAGACTTTCCACACTTTTGGGCAGGTTTGTGTACACGCACTTTCAATTATTCATTTGCCCAATTCCGATGCATTTGTGTGTGCCTCGATTCGTACGTCGTGCCCCGTCCGCTTTGTCTGTTTCGTGTCAAATAGATGTAGTGATTGGTGTCTTTCATTTAGCTGTTTTTTTTTTCTTATTCTTCCCCCATCATTACATTCAACCACGGTGACAAATTCATCACATTCTTTCCAGCCATGTGTTGACGTGTTCGGTGCTGGCAAAAAAAATGCTTTCTTACAGTTTTGCAGAGAAGGGTTCTGTTATGACAATTCTGACAGTCTGACTGAGCATGTGAGTGGTTTGCCAACTATTTGTCTGTCATTTGATTGGGTGAATGACTGATTTGTGGACAGCTGAATCACTGGCTAGTTTTCAGACATGGTGACAGACTGATTGACTCTCTTTCTTGACAGGATGATTGACTGGACGCAATCTGACTGCCTATCTGTGGAAGTCATTGACTGACTGAGTAGAAGGCAGAGACTTGTTACAGAGTTGTTAGTTTACTGGCCAGCTGGAACTGTGACCTAACTGGTTTGGAGATTATTACAGTGGCCAAGTCAGAGTGTTCGCTGCCCTTTTGCACTTGATCCAAATCCATAAAGCTCTGGGCCAGAAAACCAAGAAGTGGATATAAGATTCACTTGTGGTAAATTGCCTGCTACATATATAGATTGGAGCATTCAAAGTCTCATTCCCCCAATCTCTCACACATTAATACAGTGCTTTTATCTCTTCACATATAACAGTCACACTCTGATGGATGCATCAGAGGTAAGTTGGGGTTCAGTATTACAGATTGGAGGTGTCAGGGATGGATCCACCGACCTATAGCAACCAAGCAAATGCACTCAGGGTGTAATTTCAGTTTTGCTAAAACTTGACTGGTGCAGTAACAGTCATTCCTGGTGGGATGCAGCCAGGAGAGCACAGTAAAAACTGGGAATACAGTACATTGATCACATAGCTCAACACTCGGTAAAGGAAAAAAAAAAAGTTTAAATATGTGCATGCTTGACAAGTCAGAGCACAAAACTAAATACTTTCAGTGAAGCCAAAGAAAGATAGCAGTCACCTTCATCATATCTTCACAACTGTACAGTCAAAGTCAAGCTGCTGCTCCCTGTGTCCCGTCCCTTTATCCTTCCTTCCCCCTCTTCCCTCACCTGCTCTCATTCTCTTAAGCCCCATCCTCTCGACACTTGAAACAGTACCCCCCCATTTCTATTTTCTTTACATTCTCTTTTTTTAGCCTGTTCAGTGTTTTATTCATACATCACTCACTTCCATTGTCTATTTTTATCTCTCCCACTCTCTCCAGTTTACAGACTTATTTTTTAGCAGAATGCTTCTGCCTTTTTCTATACACTGTCTTCTTCTCTTCTGCAGACAGTTCCTTTTAATGGAGAGGTAGAGAAGGTCAGTGTAGAGATAAGTGGAGCTTGTATCAGTCTGGCATCTTATTCCCTTCAGATTGGCCTCCTCCTGCCCTCTATTCACACCAATGCATAATTCATCTCTGCCCCTACATCTATCCCTCTATTTTTAATTGTTGCTGTTTTTCTATGTTTCATGCATTCACAGATTGACTTGCCTGTTTCTCTCTCTCTCTCTCTATGTGTGTGTGTGTGTGTGTGTGGGTTTGTGTGTGTGTGTGCGCGCGCACTTCTTTGCCTTCATCTCATTTTAAAAAGTTTTTGCTTTCGCACATCTTTCTTTCTCCTCTCTTCCATCCACCTATCCATCCATCCACATCAGCCTATCCCGTCTGTGATGGGGATACACTCTGGACAGGTTGCCAGTCCATCACAGGGCTTTCTTTTTCTTCAATTTCTTGTCTTCTGTTGTCTTGATTACGTTTGTTCAACTGCAAAAAAAAGGCGATACAATAATTTCTCCACTCATGCCACCCAGAGGAAGAGGAAGAGAAGGACTTCCCTACAAACACTGTCCAGCTACTCTCCACGCTGTAATGAAATTGTGAAAAATTAAAGGTGAACCATCTCCATTTTCCACTTTTTCAAGGTTTACTACCTAGTAATTAGCAAATATTTACAGACGATCATGATAAGCTAAATGTGGCAATCTGCTAGCAACCAAAGCAATCATCCAACCTGCCTTGTATCAATGGGTCAGGCTGCCAGTGGTGTAATGGCGTGGCAATATTTTCTTGGCACACTTTAGACCCATTAGTACCAATTAAGTATCATTTAAAAGCCACAGCCCACCTGAGTATCGTTGCTGATAATGTCTATCCTTTTTATTCCCACACTGCATCCATCTTCTGATGGCTGCTTCCAGCACGATAACCCAATTAAGGAAAACACCACTTGATCAAATTATCACCAAAAGAATAAAAATGTTTTTAAAAAAATCTAAAATGTGTAACATTCTTAATCATTTTAACCATGAGTTTCACATCTTATCACACAGTAAAAATGTATTTTAACCTGCAATTCATTTTATTTTTTATTTTTTTTATCACAAACAATTGTTATGTAAATTTTTAATTGGGCCCCACCAATGTCCAGATGGAAGGCATATGACTACAGCTACATAGCCAAGATGGTCAGCTTCATTAACATTATGAGTACATCATCCAGGTCCTCAAAGTGCACCCTTTATATCCATATTTGTCACTGTCAATGCTCTCAAAATAGAGTGTAAATACAGAAATATCCCATTTTAGACACCGGATTATTTGTGGATTTTTTCTGTGTGCGGTCTGTTCCCAGATTTATTCTCTGCTGCAACACCCTCATAACTCTCAGACACTGTTAGTAAACTAATTTTGAGCTGTAGTCTGTTTATTGCCATGCTAATGTTTCCTTTTGCCATAAAAAAAAAAAAAGTAAAAAATGACAGAGGCACTTTCTCGGTGGCAGAAGATGTAGCTGTACAGTACACACACACACATTACACACTCTACATCTCAAAATGTTTTACCTCCTAAATTGCTTCTAACAAATGAGTGTAAGTAAGGCCGTTTAGGTGTAAGTGTGGTACTTCGTCATTTTTCCTCTACAATAATTATTGGCCTGTGTGTGTGTGTGTGTGTGTGTGTGTGTGTGTGTGTTTGTGTGTTGTTGGTTTTTTTTTTAACTCATTCACACTCAATGCGGAACGCCTGACTGGCTGAATTATGCATGTTTGTTGGTTTCATTACAGAAGCAGATGTCTCAAACAGAATAATAGGGGACTTTCGAGTGTTATTATGTTTTCTCACTCTCTCTTTTGCTCTTGTGCACTCTGCTAGGGGAGATGATGGGTCCTTTGGGCCTTTTGGTTCAGTATGAGTGAAATCTTCAGACACTGCCGCATATGTTGATTACAGTTCTTAAATCTAAGAAGTAGTGAAGGGGTCAGGGAGGGGTGTGTTGTTGTGTTCGCAATATGAACCCGGCCCTATTTCTGTAGCCACGCTCACTATTTCTCTGTCATTCAATCTATTAGCTTTCTGCAATAAGGTTATTTAATCCAGACTTCATCACACACACTGTAGTCCTAATTCCGCTATACTAACACACAATTTCCCGATGTTATATGGTGGAAAAGTGGATGAAACCCAACTGCTGTACATCATGCACACTATTTAATGCAACATAAGGGCATTACAAAAAGCAAACTACTATAACACACACACAAATATATATATATATATCCCTGTATATTCAGCAGCGGAAATGAACACCAGTGCAGTCATATCAGTCTTTTTTAGTGAGCAGCACTGGTAGTTGTAAACTACAATGGTCCAAAAAGGTAATTTATATGATAGTTTATGATCCCTGTGGAGTATTTTGCACTCACTTCCCTCAAACTGATGCAGTAAGGCTTTGGTGACCTTTTAAACCTCACTCTTCCTCCAAATAACTGTGTTTTTGCCATTCGGGGACCTGGGGATATTTGTACAGTGCAGTACAAATAAAGTAGATCAAAACATCCTTCTGTAACATGTCTGCTTCTATTATCTCAATTTGCACTTTGGTAAGGTTCCATCTCATTCTCTAAGTTGCCCCGAGCTTTAAAAGACTTTCTTCTTTTTGAGTCTTTTTGATCAGCAGCATCATTCCCCTGAGGCCAAGCTGATGCCCCAAAAATCTGTGAATTTTGCATCTTGCATAAACTTGTAAACATATTAAAGTTTGCTCCAGTATTATTAGGAATATTTTTGCTATAAGTGGTAGGGGCTGCGCATACCTGACTGAAGGCAAATATCTGATTTTGAGAGGTATATAAAAGTTGATCATAAGAACAAATGATACCTGAAACCCTTAAGGAATCTGACATTTGCTTTGCTGCAGTTCTCATCACCAAGTGCAAACCACTAGTCCATAGAACATAATGATACATATGTTCAATTCAATTCAGCATTCACCTCAAGGCACTTTATACTGTAAGGTAAAAACCCTACAGTATTCTGGAGAAAATCCCAACAATCAAGTGACCCCCTATAAGCAAGCTCTTTGTAACAGTGGGAAGGTAAAACTCCCTTTTAACAGACAGAATCCTCTAGTAGAACCAGGCTCAGCCTTCTGCAGCAACCAGTTGGGGGTTGAGGGGAACAAGAACAGAAGGAAGAGAAGAGAAAGAGAGCACCGGGAGACAGGACAGCAGAGACTAAAGGAGAGAGAGAAGGCAAAAATTCAGTGACATGCTGCAGTAATATAGAAACGCATGGGGAGTGAAAACAGGTGCTCAGTGCATCGATAAAGTCCCGCAGCAGTCTGAGCCCGTAGCAGAATAACTAAGGGATGGTTCAGGGTCGCCTGGTCCAGCCCCAATTATGTGCAGTGCCATGAAAAAGTATGTGTGGCCTTCCATCTTTATTAGTTTGTTTGTTTTTTTTGCATATTTGTCAAATGACATGTTTCAAATCATAACACAAATTCTAATATTAGACAAAGATAATTCAAGGAAATACAAAATATGCTATTTTTAACTAATGATTTCATTTACTAAGGGAAAAAAGTGATTCAAATCTGATGGTACTTTTCTGCATTCACAATTCCATCAATCCATAACACCGCTGGCTGAAAATGCAGCCCCAAACTATGACAGCCCCTTCACACTGTTTTACAGATAGCAGCAGGCACTCACTGCTGCTCCTCTCTCCTGACCTCCTCCATGTATATTGATGACAATTTTAAACAAAAAATTCAAATTTGGCTACATCACTCCATGAGACCTGCTGCTGATGATTTTCAGTTCATTTTGCATACCTCAGTCTTTTTGCCCTGTTTCCCTTCCTTAAGAATGGCTTCTTGACAGCCACCCTTCCATTGTCACCATTTCTGGTGACGCTTCAGCGAACAGTAGATTAGATGCCCAGATGCATCTCTCAGGTCCTGTGTCAGGTCTTTGATGGATTTTCTCCTGTTTCTTGAGGGCATGACTTTCAGATACTGTTCATCTGCTGCAGTTTTTTTTTCTGCCACTTCTCTTGTCCTGTCCAGTTTTCTCAAAATCTTTAACAACACACTGCACACCATGGGAAGTATGCCACATTTTTGGCTAACGGGTCTTTGGGAATCACCTTGTTGGTGCAAAAAAATATTTTATGACTGTCAAACTGTGAAATCGTGGCCTTTTTCATAGATCCAACTAAAGAAATGGGAATGAATGTTGTGTTTTTGCAACAGGCTGCTAGAAACAAAGTGACAAAATAGACTTTAAAATCGGTTCTTTGCTAAGTTGTCTGTTATGTGTAGACACAAGATTCATTTATCCCTTGAATCAGGTGCCTTTTTACACTTGAATGATTTTGCTGTTAACTGTAACACATTAAAAACCTATTAACGGCTTTCACTCATTAAAGCTTAAGCGTGGGCATTATATAACTATCTCTTAAAGCCAATTTAAACACAAAGAGTGTCAGGAGTGCAGAATCAGCTGTTTGAGGCTGTCAGCAAGTGGACGCTGTGCCCAGCGGGATCTGGACAGAGTCAGCTTCTCTATCCCAGAGTCTTCCTTCGTTTTTAGGTCACGGAGGTCTCCTTCTTCTCCTCACTACTTGGAGGCCACAGGACTCCCTGGTGGTCTCTAATGAGCTGTAGAGTCAGCACCTATTGCGCACACCGACACACAGACATGTACATACACAACGACTTGTCCATGTCTTGGCACAGAATATGAACGAACACATACAGACACATATAGAGTTGGTCTTACTAACAACACAGCATGCTGGTATGCTGTAAACACACATTTGTGATGAAGAGCAGCCCTTTGGAGGCTAGATTAATGAAGCACCAAACAAGGCCACAATGAGCCACAGTCTCCTCCAGGTCTTTGTTTTATTTGAGTCCACATATTGGCATTCTTCTCTGTTTTCTGTTATCTCGAAATACCTTAAACTGAATGTATGTAATGTTGCTTTGATATTTATATATTTGTGTGTTTGTTTGTCTTTTTTTTTCTTTTTACTGCAACGCAACTGTAATGGAATAGCCATGCAACTTGAGATAAAAGAGCCAAATAATACTGAAGAGTGGCTCAACCCACAGATTTCTTGCAGACAGGTTTTCCAATAGATGGAGGAAAGACTGTGAAGGGGTCTTTTCCTAAACCTGATCGAGGACTTTTTGTGGTTGAAATATTAAAATGAATAAATAAATAAACTACCAAGGCATATCGAGATGCAAAGTCCTGAAGAAAAGCTATGATTTCATAACACTGTGATTAGTCAGCTGCAATGATGCCCCTGCATCAAAATCAACAGAGCAGAATCAGATCATCAGATGTATCTTGTTGCAGTTTAGAAAAATGAACTGTATAGAACTTATTATGCAACAGCATCTAATATTAGGGCTCTTATTGTGGGGTTTTTTTTTACACATGCACAGAGTGAGACCCCTAACTGTTAACCTATCGAAATTAATTTTTAATTTGCATTGCTAGTTGGCTTGATAACTAACTATAAGGCTACAGTAGATAACTAGGACAAGATAGATATACAGTACAAGTGGAAAAGTCTCTCTCTTCCAGCATGCTCAGTACAGTGTCTAAGAATGAGTACGGTGCTTATTAGCAGATCCCCTAAGGCCAAGCAATATTAGGTTTCTTTCCACCAAGCCGAATACTGGTAATGATATAACTATAGGGAACACACACACACACACGCCTACACACTTAGAGTCATTAGAGTGAAATGATGAAAATGAACATGCAGAAAGAAGCCAGATTTAAAATACACATACACGCAGACTCTTGTATTCAACAGCCTGTACATAGCTGTGCCAAATGTAGAACTTATTTCACTTAACACACCATAACTTTCTGTAATGCCTCATTGATTTTGCCTGCAGTCAGAACTACGCTCTCTGTCCCCAACTAGGAAGAACGTTAAAATGGGTTGTTGACATGACATGGCAGTTTCAGCATCTTGCAAGATAAAAATGAATTTAGCTAGTGTTGTCCTCGTTTAAAATGCCGCATGTAAAACATTTATTTGTTTTTCGTGGACCTGTTGGTATGAAACCTGACAATATTTTTTAAAACTTTGTGCTAGATCTCAAAATTGTTCTGTGGTGTGGCTGTCTCAACCATAGCCTATAAATGCTACTAAACACCCCTGAAAGCAAATGGCAACAAATTTTTTTCAGAGATATATTTATTAAAGTGTAAGAATATGATGAACTCTCACTGAAAACCATGTTATCTTGTTACGCCATATGCTTATTTTAAATTGGGCAATTCCATGAACAACTTTATTTAGCTGAAGGACACCATTTCACTTCATATACCTGTAGACCCCTGCAAGGCCCGTGACATTCATACATGGTAAGTTTTTCTCTGTTCTAATATTTAAGTGTTTTCAGACCACCAAATGTGTTCATTATTTATTTATTTTTGGTCCTAATTAACTAATTAATGTCATCTGGTTTCATGGATAGATAAAGCTGGGCATCATCTGCATAACAATGAAAATTTATGCAATGCTTTCTAATAATACTGCCTAAGGGAAGCATGTACAGTATAGTGTAAATAAAATTGGTCCTAGCACAGAACCCTGTGGAACTCCATAATTAGCCTTAGTGTGTGAAGAAGACTCCCCATTTACATGAACAAACTGGAGTCTATTAAATAAATATGATTAAAACCACTGAAGTACCTTTAATACCTATGGCTGTTTCTAATCTCTGTTATTGAGCAACCTATTTTTTGCCGAAGCCTCAGTAATAGTGACAATGGAAGGCTGGCTGTAAAGAAGCCATTCTTAAGGAAGGAAGGGATACAGGGAGAAAAGGCTGAGGTATGCCAAATTGCACAAGAAGTGGACTGAAAATCAGTGGTAACAGTTCTGATGGAGTGATGAATCCAAATTTGAAAATTTTGTTTAAAATTGTCAGCAATATACATGGAGAAGTTCAGCAGAGAGGTACAACAGTGAGCATCTACAGCCATCTTTACAACACAATTAAGAGACTCTCTCATGGTTTTGTGGCTACATTTCAGTGTTACACATTGATGGAATTGTGAATGCAAAAAAGTACCATCAGATTTTGAAGGTGGTCATACCAAATATTGACTTTTAAGCTTGTCAGAATTGTACAAACTCTGTTTTTGCCTTATATACTGCATTTCCATATATGTTTGCACGTTTCAATAAATCGCTTCACCTATTTCTGACTTTGATAGGAAAATATGAAGAAATTGGTGGTGGCGTAAGACTTTTGCACAGTACTGTTGCATCCATCATGATTAGTGGCATTTTAGAAATGATTATGTAGAAAACAGTGATCAGTCTTCCACACTCACTCCCTCTCCTTCTTTCTTCATCTTTCTTTTTGTAGCACAGTAACATCTGCTGACCAGGCGAGGAACTGCACATGGAGGGAAAATAATCATAAGGGAGAAAATCTTCATGCACTTTTCATGCAGATATGTTCACACAAACGAATTGAACACAAACACCAAATTACTTAAAATGAAAAATATAACCTTTATCTTTAATGAGATACTGAAGCCGAAAACTGCTTACCAATGTGCGCCCAAACTATTTGTGTCGGAATCATTACACAAACTGTGCTGTGCTCCTTCAGAGTCAGGCGGACCAGCAGGTGACAGAGCAGGAAAGATGAAGAGAGAAAGAAGAGCACCGGGTGCGCGGCATGGTGCCCCTGGTGACTTGAGCTACATGAAAGATCACCTCTGAAAAATACAGGAATTCATAGCATTAGGTGACTGAACTGTGAAGGAAAAGGACACCAACTGCATGTATACCCACATATTTGCTATAGAGGGCACAAGGTAATGGACCAGTCTTCCTATGAAACCTGTCATTTCACATTGCACTTTTGATGGGCCCCAAAAGGGCATCAAGAAAAGGTGGCGATGAGGAAAAGTGAGAAGAGACACTGAATGTAGCTAGATTAGATTATATGATTTATAAGACAGCAAGCTGTACCCCAGTAATCAAGGCAGGAACATGTGAGGTGAATAAGAATTTCACTCTTGGAAAAAGAGTGTGTTACTGGTGAGGTTTCAATTTGTATTCTCATTTCTGAAGAAACATTCAAACGCACACACTGACAGCAAAGTTAAGTTTGAACTCAAAGTGGTAGTGTCTTGATTACCAAGAAATCAATCATTTTAGAGATTGTTTAAAAAAAATTTCTAGCATTCATCATCCAACAAATCAATTCTAAAACTCGCTCTACCACATGCCTGCCTCGATCTAAATCAAAACACAATAAATGAGCTTAACATTTACTTTAAAATGCTTTGGAAAATGTGGAAAAGGATTTAATACACTTATTTAAAGTGAATGTGGTTGCAAGGCAACATATTTTTCAGCTTTCCATTTTTTCCTGATACACTATATTGCCAAAAGTATTCAGTCACCCATCCAGATCATTGAATCCAGGTGTTCCAATCACTTCCATGGGCACAGGTGTATAAAATCAAGCACCTAGGCATGCAAACTGCTTCTACAAACATTTGTGAAAGAATGGGTCGCTTTGTGGAAACAGTTTGGGGATGGGCCCCTTCCTGTTCCAACATGACTGTGCAAGGTCATGTAATATTTTTTCACTAGAGAAACAGGATTGTACCTAACCCTCTCTTCTTTTACTTATAGCAACATTGTATCACTGAGTGTTTTGTGTGTATGCCAAAAATATGAAGGGATTTTACCTTAGTTCAGTTCAGTTCAATTCAATGCTATTTATATAGCATCAAATCACAACAACAGTCTCCTCAAGGCATTTTATATTGTAAGGTAAAGACCCTACACTAATAGAGAGAAAACCCCAACAATCAGACAACCCCCAATGAGAAAGCACTCGGCAACAGTGGGAAGGAAAAACTCCCTTTTAACAGGAAGAAAACTCCAGTAGAACCAGGCACAGTGAGCCTGCAGCGACCGGTTGGGAGTGAGGGAGAAATGTAAAACCTTAATTTTAAATTGTAAATTTAACGATAAGTACAGAAGAGAGGGGAGTGATGAAGATAACAGCTCTGCAAAACCAACTTATCATCTAATTGATAGTGGTTTTGAGCATAATTCGACCACCTGTCACTAAACTCCTGCAAACCTTCGGGCGTATTCACAGGAGAACAAAGGAGGCACAAATGATGTAGTGGCTTGTCTCCTGCATTCACTTATACGATACTTAGACACTCCTCATAACAAACCACTTATCATTGATTTTTTTTTTTCCCTCTGCTTTCAGTGCCATCCTGTGTCATCAGATGATTAAATTCCTTAAAGCACTTTAAGATTCTCAGAGATTTCCTTCAGCAAACCTCAAGCACTAAATGTTGATAACATGTTGTCAACCACCAAAGCCGCTGTCATTACCTGGGATTGTGTGCTTAGCCCATTTCTTTATACCCGCTGTACAATATCCTCTCTGAACCCATATATCACTGCCTGAAATGCAATAATGCCTGTCAGCCGTCAATATCTCACTTCAATAAAGGGTTTTCTTTTCCAAGTGTATCTAGAAATCTGAAAGAAGCATCAGTGCCACTTTCACTTGTACAGCACATACACAAATTAGTCAAGAGCAAAGACTGTATATTAAAGATAGCTGTACCCATCGCATTATTTTTTTAACAATCTGTGATGATGAATCTCAACAAAACTTTGCTCAAACATCATCACACAAACAGCAATTATTAACATCTATATGTTTTTTGTTTTTTTAAAAAAACATTAAATGCCAATCCTTTTAATTTTCCTACTCATCATCCCCCTGGTACTCGAATGTTATGTTCTCTGTTTGTGCTTGTTTCATGCGTCATATTCAACATATGACGCCCGTACGTAATAAAAGAAACAATTTGGTTTTATGATCAGTTAAACTGAAGCGGTTTCTGAGCAACATACATAGGGAATTGCGAGGATGACATTTGGGTCAATAGTAGTTGTACCCCTGTGCCCTTCACATTAGTGTCAGCAGCTTACCTGTTGCTCTGTTATCAGAATTATAGCGTTGTACTTTACAGAGTTTCGATCAAAGGTTTCCGCTCAGTGGGTGCCACGACTTTTGATGCCTGATCAAAAGTGCATCAGGCTGGTCATGTCGCGGGAGAATTTGACACTTTTTGACGCAAATCCAGCCAGTTTTATTGAACGTTTCCTCACCCAAGATGATTGTTGGGTTCACCACTTTGAGCCAGAGACCAAATGGCAGTTCATGCACTGGAAACACCTGTCTTCTCCCCCACCAAAGAACGCCAAGGTGGTGTCATCGGCAGACAAGGTGATGGTCTCCATCTTCTGGGATGCAAAGGTCATTGACTACCCTCAAAAAGGCCATACTATCAATTGAGAATACTATGCCAACTTGCTGAAGCAGTTGCAAAAGGCAATCAAGTCAAAATGGCCTGGAAAACTGATGTGCAGGAGCATTGTCCTGTTTCACCAGGAATGCTCCTGCACACAAGTGCACACATGGTTGCAATGGCTGCTGTGCGCAACTGTGGCTTTGAGCTGGTTGATCACCCTCCATATTCTCCTGATTTGGCACTTTCAGACAATTTTTTGCTCCCCAACATGAAAAAACACTCGGCTGGGAAGCAATATCAGACTGATGATGAGGTCATCTCTGCTGTTTAGGACTTTTTGAGGGTCAGGATGAGAGCTTCTATACATATCTTGAATCATTGCCTCGTGGTCAGCCTATGAACGTTTCAGCCCACCCTCGTATGTCTTTGAGATGATTATGAATAATTTTTTCTCTAATGGTTAAACATTTTTTTGCGAAAAAAGTCATGAAGTCATTAGTTAGAGGAATACAGAGCTCTGACTCTTTATCATCCTGGCTGCAGTGCTGAAAAGAAACCTGGGGTTGTTCTTATTATCTTCAATTAGTGATAAATAGTAAGATGTCCTAGCTTTACGGAGGGCTTTTTTATAGAGCAACAAACTATTTTTTACAAGGTAAATGAGTATCTTCTAAATTAGTGAGAGTGCGTTTGTGAGTTATACCACGGAGTCAGGCACTTCTGATTAGAGGCTTTGAGGAGCCACACTATCCAAAGTTGTACCCAGTGTGTATGTAAAACGATTGAGGAGATAATCTACCTCACTGGGAGCACAGAGTACCTGTAAATATTTTTCTGAGGCCGTTTAAAATTAAATAAATTTGCCTGGTCACTTTTCTTTTAAAAGAGCTTTTTAAAAAAAAATAATAATAATAAATCTGGCTCTTATGTTAAAGTTCAGTAATTTCATTTTACAGACAATGTTGAGGTTATTATTAGAGAACAAGCTGCCTTTTTTTCCAAAAAATTAAGTATAGTCATTTCCCTACTTTTTAACACATAATATTTTTGTTTTGTGGCAGAACCAGCTAAATCCAGAGCTTTTTTTTTTTTTTTTTTTTTTTTGCAAAGAGCTCTAACTGGATTGAACTGGAAACATTGAAAATGATGAAAAAATTAGAAATTCCCCATTTCTGGGGATTAAGGGGGTGTGTAGGTGCCAGGGTGGGTGGGTTTATCCATATCCATACCTATGGTACATTTTCAGATAAGACGTGACCGTTCTCTTCCGTCCGCCCTCTGCCCAGCGTGAATGAAGGCAAAAGGCTCAGATATGAGACTGTTAAAAGAATTCTACACAGACTCACACAGTACAGCCGTAACAGCAGCACATTTGTTTTGCCAGTAATGATCCATCCGCAAGTTCACTGACAGAAATCTCATTACAACTTTTACTTTCTTACTGGCAACAAACAAGAGGTGTTCCTAAAAGTTGCAGTTTCTATAACTTTATGTCCAATCACTGACTAATAAAAGGAAATTCCCCCATTCAGTGTCTAAAATTATTACATGCATGTATTATATAAGCCTTCTCTAGGATGTCACCACAAATGGGGTGTTAGCTAATTAAATATTAGGTTCAAGAAGCCAATTGCTGCATCTCACCTCCCTGTGAGACTCATTCATCTACTTCCAGCATATTAGGTACAGTACCAGTAAGAAGAGACCATTTACTGTAATTGTATCTCGGTAGGGGTCGTTTACTGCAATCATATAGCAGAGTGTTTAGTTAATGTAGCGATCCCTGCAAACAATAGGATATCCTGCAGCTGCCTTACTGTGAGAGGAAATGTGTGCTTTTCTTGCAGCGTGTGGCTTTGTGTTTTTAAATGTTTGTGTGTAAATGGGAGTGAAAGCATGTTGGTTTATGTGGATAAAGTCTGCAGGTTTTTTTTTTTAATGCATCTGTTTAATCAAGATGCATTCAAAGCCCCATCCACAGCAATCTTTTCTCTCTTTTTCCACATTAAGAAAATCGCTATGAATGTTTTATAAGATCACATTTCCACCTAATGGGGCATTAATAATGTTCTTGGTCAGAAATGGCGGGAGAACGTGAGACTAATCAAAAAGGTGAGAGAAATAATGAAGGAAAACTTAATGACAGATTTTTCTTCTTTTTTTAAAGAACGCATTAAGATACAATTATGAAAACTATCGAAAATACGCTGGAGTAATTTTTCTGCTCCTGCCTTAGAGAGAGCAACCCTTGGACATGAAGAGAGGAGGACGATATGACAAAAGAAGCAGTGACAGAGACTCCATTAAAAAATGAGGACAAGAGAATACTGAAAGAGAGAAATGAGGGAATTAAAGAGAGCAGACAAAATTAAATATAGCAGGGCACTGAGCGGAAATGAGATGAACCAAAAAGACCAAATGAAAACTCGGTTGGTGGTTCGATCCCTGGCAGCTCCAATCTGCGTGCCAAAGTGTGCTGCACCCGTTTATTGGAGTGTGAATGTTAGATATAAAGCACTTAGGTACAGAAAAACAAGTGCTAATGTGAATGGGTGAATGAGGCATGTTGTATAAAGCCCTTTAAGTGCTCAAGCAGAGCAGAAAAGCGCTACATAAGAACTAGTCCATTTACCCATGCCAGTGTCACAGCTGAAATGTGTTTCTTTTACTCACATAACCACCACTTCACATTATCCCCAGAGAGAGAAATCTGTGCAGACCGCCAAATCACTGATGGAAAAGGCCAGAGCCAATCAGAGGGAACCCTACCTGAGTCTCCTGTTGCCAGCTTCAGATTACCAGCTCAGCTGTTCATGAGTCATCGTCAGCACTCAGTCCTACCAAACACTCACCACCAACTTGAGCCAAAAGTGGTCGGTCACAGAGATGTTCACGCTAGGAGAGGTTACCAGCAAGGCCAAGAGCATTCGTCTCCAAGAGCATGACCACTTGAAACCAGCAGTAGTCATCAGACAAGTTGAAACACACTGATTTTTACCAAATATGTACAGTTGAAGGAGGACAAGAGTACAGGACAAACAGGCGTCATCTTCATTTTAAGCCCTATGGCAGCTGGGATAGGCTCCACCCCCACCTGAATTGGATAAGTAGAAGAAAATAGATGGATAAATAAAATTTACTTACTTACTTAAGTCCTTGGCCCAAAAGATGAGCACCAGGCATGTACTGATAAAAATTCTAATGATGATACACAGCATACTCCACCCAGCACCACACTGCACACAAGAATGAATGTGAAGAATGAAAGAACACACAGAAATAGCACATCAGTGTGATTGCTGATTGTCGTACAAGCAGTTCAAAACAAGTGAACACTGATCCAAAGAACCTGTGACGTTACCTGTCACCTGTGTCTCTGCTGCTCTGTTTAACACCACTAGATGGCAGCATTGGGTTACACATTAACATGTGCTGAGGCACTCTTTAGTTTATCACGACTGCAGCCTGGCAGAAATCCTCACTAAGAGCATGCTGATGATGTGCTGACACTATGAGAAGCTAATGTTATTCTTCAGAATGGGACGAAGCTTAAAGCACAATAATAATTTTAGTGAAAAACTCTTCAAACAGCAAACTACTGAGTTATGCTCTAAGCAGGGTGATAAAAGCCTGACCTTGCACAAGAGCAAATCAAAATCAAGATTCAGAAGAGCAGAGACACAAGTGTGCAGGGTCAAATGTTGTTAAAAGCAAATTTCATTAAATGATTCTAAACTCTCCTGTAGCTTCAGCTGAAAATTTCACAGCAGCGTGATTTTACATATTGAAGCTAAAGGCTCCCAGCCTGATAACATTTCCAGCTGATTATTATAAATTATTGTTCCTGTGGGTTCAGTAGGAACAATAACTTTTCCAGACAAAACCACACAGAGGTGGCGGTGTAAATGATTCAAATTAGTATGCAAGTATGAAAACTGTTTACACCCTCTGGAACCTCCTGCGCTCTAATCAAACCAAATCAAATTGAATGTTTCTATAATTCATTGGAGCGTCTATGCACTGTTTTTTTGTTGGTTTTTATTTTGTATTTGTATGTGAGTGCATTTCTAATTAACTCTGCGCGCAGCACACAGTAAAATCCATGAAATCTTCATGGCCCTCGCATGTTCGTCTGACTTGACTTCATGCCCTACTAAACTCTAGACTCCTCTCTGTGCATGAGTGCGGGGCTCCTGCTGCTCACACGCGCACTTATGCCTTCATTTGTATTTCATGTGTGTACAGGCATGCTGTGTGCCCTTTAATGTCCCTCTGTGTTTGAACCATTGATTGTTTCCATGCATGACTACATCTGTGAGAGAACCTCTCGTCTTTATCTCCACCCACAAACGGCATCTTGCGGAGTCCCTGTGGACCACGTGCGCAGCAGATATGAAGTGCTGCTTTCCAGCTGATTAAAATGGTAACACAAGTTGGCGCGGTGGTGATCTCAAGGTCGCATAACACTGCTTAATTTGAAGTATTTAACTTGTGAAGCCTGACATATGCTGAGCATTTACTGTGTGATTAACTTTGTGCTCATTTAAAGTGGAAAAAAATGAATGCTTCCATTAATCCTAATGTACCCATGCATTAAATGGCATGTTTGCAATGAAAATTTAAGATGCAAGAAGTGAGAGAGATCCCATCCTCTTCTTAACTGCATGTCTTTGAGCAAAACACATTACTCCCAGCTGATTTAATGCTGCATAATATTGAACTCACATTGACTGCACCTAAAAGAAAAACCCAGAAACTGTGTGAACTTTGTTGCAAACCTTTTTTTTTAAAGCCAAGTCAATGTCAAACGAGGACTCTGGAATCAGCAACTCAAATTATCAATCCTCAGGATTCTACCCCCTAGTGAAACTTGGAAGCGTGTGCAAGTGTGTAGAGTGTCTGACTGTGTGTGTATGTGTGTGTGCTCCCCTAGATGGAATTGGCTCCAATCACCTATTTGATGTAGAAGGTCACCTGCTAGATGTCCGCTGTGTCTGCCAATTCGCTCTCCCCTTTCTCAAATTCTCCCGCAAACAACATATGTTTTTGGAAAAACACAAACACAGAGAGTAAGCACGACTGCAGATATACAAATTTTCAGAACCACATTCTTGTTTGAGGATTGGACGACCCCGATTCCAAAAAAAGTGGAGATGCTGTGTAAAATGTAAATAAAAACAATGATATGGAAATATCACAAACCCATATTTTATTGACAGTAGAACATAGAAAACATTTCAAATGCTTAAACTGAGAAAATGGACCATTTTAAGACAAAAGTAAGGTTATTTTGAATTTGATGGAAGCAACGCATCTCAAAAAAGTTGGGACAGGGCCATGTTTACCACTGTGTAGCATCCCCTCATCTTTTAACAACTGTAAATGTCTGAACTGAGGAGAGCAGCTTCTTGTGAGAGGAATGTGGCTCCATTCTTCTCTGATAGAGGATTCCAGCGGCTCAACAGTCCTGGGTCTTCCTTTCTATATTTGTTATTTCATGATTATTCACCAAATGTTTTCAGTTGGTGAAGTGTGTGAACTGCAGGCAGGCCAGTTCAGCACCTGAACTTTTCTACTACGCAGTCATTCTGTTGGAATTGATGCAGTATGCGGTTTAGCATTATCATGCTGAAATATGGAAGGCCTTCCCTGAAAAAGACGTCACTGGGTGGGAGCATGTGCTGCTCTTAAACCTGAATGTACCTTTCAGCACTGATGGTGCCTTTCCAGATGTGCAAGCTGCTAATTTCGTAGGCATGAATGCACACCCGTACCATCATAGTTGAAGGCTTTTGAATTGAGCACTGAAAGCAAGCCAGATGGTCTCTCTCCTCTTAGTCCTGCTCTCATGCACTATCCATGTTTTCCAAAATGCCTGAATTTAAACATTTGATATTTTTTCTTTGTTCTATTGTGAATAAAATATGGGTTTATGATATTTCCAAATCATTGTTGTGTTTTTATTTACAGCTTACGCAGGATCCCACCTTTTTGGGGAATTGTCATTGCACATGCCCACATACTTTTGTGTCTAAAATTTCCAAATGTGCCGTTTATTTTCATGTTTGTATATGTGCACGTGCACGTCCATGGTGTTTGTGATCATCCTTAAGTGTGCGAATGTGTTCCCGCATCTTTCACTTTTCTTACAAGGCTGCAGTGTGAAGTCAGTTCTTGCAGCAGGGTGAGTCCATTTACAGTACTTAGAGTACTTGAGACATAATAGGCTCATTTCATTTAGTCCTGAGAGTCTCTTGAATTATTGACTGAGCTACTCAACATCCTTAATCATAGGTCATGTGTTTGTGCATGTGTTTGTTTATGGGTGTGCAGGGCTGGCCCAAGCCTTGAAGGTGCCCTAAGCAAAAAAGTTGATTTGGAGCCCCCCCCCCCCCAATTACTGTTTCAGCCTCATGTACACAAGCCTGTTTAAAAGCAATGTATTTCAGTGTGATAAACATTGTAAAACTATGTCATGTCCATGGTACTAAGGAGGGTGAGACAGGTATCAATGCATGTCATATTCAATATAGAGAGCATAGGCTTTTTTGGAAATATGTGATTTATGATGTCTGACCTGCTTTTGGACATGTTGGGCATCCTCTTTTCATCCAAAAGATGCATTTTTTTTTTTTTGCATAACTATGCAAATAAACCTACTTACAGACTAGTAAATAAGCCATTTGTAATATATAAATAATAATTATGCAGCATACAGAATTGCCCTGCATCAGTGGAATAATATCTAATACAAGTGGTCAGCAATTTGGCCTAGCGCTACAGTAAGTGCCGGAAATATGTTATTACGCTGTTATACCACAAAATGGTATGGTGGCACCCCAAGACCACAAATGAAGTATAAAAGCAAGGTCTACTAGTCTAGCTGTGTGACCTGACCACAGTGTGAAAACAACAAAACGCTGTCACCACAGGAGCAGTGAGTAAACCAGTCAGATTGAACTACCACAGCTTACAAATGCGCAGTTGTGCCTGAACACGCATGAATAAAGCCAAGATGTGCCCAGCTAGCATGTCCCATCCACTGAACCTTGTAAACATTCAACACCGCTGACATATAAGTGCGGCAGGCATGGATAATGACCCAAACGCAGGACTCAGGAGGCAACGTGTGAACTCAGAAATACACAGCTTTATTGCTGGTTGCACATCAGCTACAAGGAAACTAGGAAAGCTAAAGTGGAGCTAATAATTCAACAACCACACAGGGAACCTCAGAACCAGGAAACACACTACCTGAGTGAGACAATGTGACAAAGAACAGGAGGACACAGACAATATACACGCACGAGGGAATCGGGGAGATAGGACACACCAGGGAGCAGAACAAGACAAGGGAAACAAAAGTGAATACAACAATGCAAAGGACTGCTGAAGTAAAACAGGAAGTGGACATGGAAACAGAAACTCCGACTTGACACCACACAGGAAAGCAGGCGCACCTAGGGAGGGCAAGAGGAGGAACAAGAGCAGAACATACTGTACGTAACAAGACACAAGAGGAAGGAACACTCACAGGGGGACTTAAACTACAGCACGAGGAACGGAGACCAGGACGAAATCTACTCCATTACACCATAAAGCACGCCCTGCTTTATCTTCTATTTTACTTTAAGTAGGACCATAATTTAGAACTTGAATGTCATGCTGTATTAAGTATGCTTTGAATGTAGTGACCATGAACTCGTGTGGAAAATGTTTACTAAGGTAAACAATTATTTTCTCATAGACTCTAGATAATTGCACCCCTTCATTCACACAGCCAGTGGAGTCGCCCCCTGCTGGCCATCAGAAAGATTCCTACTCAATGCTCTTCTGCTTTGGGTTCACTTATCAGCCCCCAGAGTTCTATGGCCACAAACCTTTCAAATGACCTATTAAAACATTTATCTGCTGTAACCATTCATTTGAGATATTTCCTCATTATCCTTTGACGAGCTCATCAGTTAGCCTGCTTTTATTTATTTAAACTGGTTTTTCATGACTTTTGCCTCATTGCTGCGACATCTTTGCTTTCTTGCTAACTAGTTTTTTCCTGCACTTTCCCCCCAAACATATGCTGCAGAAATATCCTGTAGATCATAATTACACTGATTTTTGAGCCACTGCTCTTTAGTGCTGTTTGGTCACAATAGTGGTTTGAGTAGTTAACTCAAAATGAAGAAATTGCGAGACGGAGAAGATTGGCATATAAGCACAGTCAAGTCAAAGTGCATTAACACAGCAAGAGGTCTCAAGAAAGGTTCCAGTAATTAACACTGCAATGCATGGAGGGAATGTTTCCTCTCTTTTATACCAGTTCTTACAATATCACGTGTTTGGTGTTAAAGCCTCAGAGTCAAGCTTTAGGTCCGAGTCAAAAATCATTTTAAAGACCTTTTGAATGATTTATGGTACAGCTGTAAACAAGTCGAAATCAGCTATTATATATTGCCTACAGTGATCCGTTCTGGGATCAGAAGAAGCTTGTAGCCAGTGAGGGTTGAATCTGAATGGAGAGGGGTGTGGCAACGATTTTAACTGAGAGCTTCTTTAAATGGGCAACAACTTTATATCAGTGAAATTATACAAAACATTAATCATTAATCTACATTAGGTATCCTTTTTCTTTGAAAGTTGGTTTTCTTCTTGAAACAAGGATAGATATTTTTACCCAGTTGTAATTTAGATCCTGTTTGGGTCTAAACAAATTAGACTGGAAGGCATGTACTTAAATGCGCGTCGATATCACAGCGCCGCCTATGCGTAAAAATTAAAAAAAAAATGGGTAATATATTTATTAGCACGTCTTGTCGGGCGTGGCAGGCTTGTCTGCCGGGGGGGCTGTAACTGTAGCCTGCTCCGGGGCCGCTGGATGCTCCATGATGGATGAAGAGTGACAGATCGGGGTTAGCCGCCAGGGGAGTGCATTTTCTTCCAGCGCACGGTCCTACTCAAGGAGAAAGCGAAGAAGGGAAGATACTAGACGCAAAGGAGGAAGGGAAGAGATACGGAGAGAGAAGAGACCGATTTCTACCCCTCCTCTTTCCCTCTCTCTCTTCTCCACTCCCGTGCATCACAGCCTGATGGGCTTTACCCGGACTGCACCGCATTGACGCTGCTGCTGCCGACCCAGCCCAGTGAATTTACAACATACACACTCACAGAGGATCTTTTTTTTTTTTTTTTTTTCCTCAGCTGGAAACGGGATGTTGTGCTGATTTGTGCGTGTATGTGCAACAATTCCCTCTCTGGATCCGGACACCGATTCGCTGTCCTACTAATGCCAAGACTTTGAAACCGGGGAAGAGGCGGCGGTTTGGAGATTATTGCAGCTGCAGTGCAAATAGCGCACAAGACGACACTGAGATACTTGCAAGTTTGCAGAGCTGGCGTTGCGAATGTGGCTGTTATAAAAATAAGAAACCCTGTGCCATCTATTGTGCGGTTTCCAACATGGGTGTAGACTAAAAAGAAGAGTATCCCACGAGCTGCCACAGAGGTGTGATGATCATGCACTCCTGAAGATCACAACTGCGCTCAGTAAATTCCTGGATCATGCAGATTCTGCCGCCTAGGACGTTATTCGTGTTATTGGCCCATATACATGTATTACTATCTCTGCGAAATGGAGGAGTTCGGATTAAAGAGGACAGCAACAGCAGCGCATACTCTGGCAAGACTTTCCATGGGTCGCTCCGGGAGAGTCGTCAAAATAAAGCCCGGGACCGTGCGCTCTTGCCGGAGTACGCCACAGGTGCGTCTTCGGCAGAGCAGCGGGCACTTATCCGAGAGACCCTTAACTCCACTCACCCCTGGAAGAGGGTAATTGCAGAAGAAATCAGGCGAAATGGACACAGCAAACGCGACTACAATAGGACTCTGACACCCGTGGAGGATCCCAACGCCGTCTCACATTGGGACTCGACGCGCCACCATAATAGGAGGATAAAGTTGAATGGCGGTTTTAGTAGTACGGGGACGCCAGCAGGTGGACACTACAATGCGGCTAAGCCCTCTTCAATAGGTTGGGGAGACGGAGGAGGGGGACCCGAGGAGGGCGACAGGCACAAGAGAGGCACAAAAGACGAACAGAGGAAAGCGTGGAAGAGGGGGAGAAACCGGCTGAACAAAAGCTCTGTGGTTCTGGCTCAGGCTCACGCGTCACCGTGGGAACCTATCCCCAAACCGGTGGCCCTCACCTCCACCGACCTGCCCTTTGACCTCTTTACCAGGAGGAGTGAGTTTTTCACTTTCAGAGAGGAGAACCCATGGGACGCCACGCCGATCACCCCTCCCAGCTCGCAGGATTTCGGGGACGAGATCAAGAACCCCTTTTACCCAGTGACAAGTGAGACTTATGGCGCTTACGCGATCACGTGCGTCTCCGGGGTAATTTTCTTGGTGGGCATAGCAGGTAACATTGCCATCCTGTGCATCGTGTGCCAGAACTACTACATGAAGAGCATTTCCAACTCTCTGCTGGCAAATTTAGCTGTGTGGGATTTTGTGCTCATCTTCTTCTGTCTGCCCATGGTGGTTTTCCACGAGCTGACCAAGTCCTGGCTGCTGG
Source organism: Cichlasoma orientale (assembly GCA_034780415.1). Taxonomy (NCBI): domain Eukaryota; kingdom Metazoa; phylum Chordata; class Actinopteri; order Cichliformes; family Cichlidae; genus Cichlasoma; species Cichlasoma orientale. The sequence continues at coordinate 104,355 of JAVDPK010000673.1, forward strand.
GAGAATTTACCTGTAAAGTGGTGCCCTACGTGGAGGTAATTCTGTTCTGCCCGTCTTTTATTCGTGTCATTTCTCTACTTTATGTGTCTCACAGGCAAGTTCATATCATAGCGGAAATGTTTTGAATCAGTCCCCGCAGTGATAGCAGATGGTAAAGGGGCTCAGCCAGTGTCGTTTACGTTTCATGCTTTTCGTTGCCTGCCTATATGGAGACTTAATTTAAGAGTTAGGTTTCACTTTGAAAGCCCTGACAGACCTGAAAGTACATTCAGTCACGGGATGGCACCTCAGCCAATAACAAGGCAATCTGTTTGGCACTTGAGCACCTGCTGCAACTGGGGAGGAGCCTCACTTAGTCCTCAAGGCATCAAACACACACACAGGTACACAACAGCATGTCTGACAGCAACTCACTATCTCCCATTTACTTTGGTTTATACATTGGGAACTTTCATTATACATATAAACGATGAAAGCATTGCCGAAAAACTATATTTGCACAAACACTCACTCAATCTCTTTCCTTTTCTCTCCCCTCCCCTCCCCACGCACCAGCGTTCATGGGCAGTGGGACTGTGCTGATACCTTTCCTTTGTGCTCTCACTACAATTGCACAAGTCTCAAATTCACCCACAAGCTGGATGTCTTTTGTGTAAAACAAGGGATTCCAGCTCAGGCTCAGCTTAAGCTTGTTCTGAATAGCTATTGTCATGACCTGCCTCAAGTGAAGATAAAGAGAGGAGGCTAAATTTGCATTTAAAGATGCTTGAT
>JAVDPK010000673.1:111166-124371 GCA_034780415.1 Cichlasoma orientale
CTGGCGTCAGCAGACACAGGTTGGGAAGAAGTCTCATGCAGCGGTGTGGAGCGCCAATGGCAGGAGACCTGCTTCCTTCTGGAAGAGGGAGCAGAGGGTGCAGAGGTGGTAAACTTTTCATCCTCAGCCACGTCTCTGCCAAAAATGAGAGTGGTGAGGAGCAGACTGGGACGCCAGACAGCTGGACCTCCGATGAGCAGAACGGCGGCATCAAGGTGGAAGAGCTGAGAGGCAGTGTCAGGGCTGGAAGTGGATCTGGCGGAGGTAAGCCCAACAGCAGGGAAACTAGCTCATCTGAAGAAATGGAGTCTTTATGCTGGGAATCATATCTTCGATGCTGTGAGCCAGACTGGTAAGTGGGTGGCTGATGAAAAACTGAGCCAACCCATTCTAATAACAGACACCTCGTCGGAGAAGAGGCATTAATACTGGTTCGATGCCACCGCCGCGATGTGCGGCTGGCTGACGGTGGCGTGCCTTGGGTGTTGGACTCCTGTAATGACGATGAGGAATGGAGAGAGGAAACAAAGTCCTTTATCCATTTTGGCAATAAGTTCTTATACTGGGGCCAGGAATGAGCCCCCCACCCCAAACACACACACACACTTATTCATAGTCATGCCATCACCCACGCAGAAACAGAATTTCAAAAATTCTGCACAAACATGGGCATGAGCAGACACACTCTTAGAAGGACTTGCATTCTGACCCTCAACACTGTCTCTTTTGCACATGCACCAGCTGATGGATGGTTGCTGTCAGTGGCAGGGTCTCTGGTTAGAGTTATGGTCTGCTGGAGCCCGCACTGGGTCACACACTCCCTGAAAAAGAAAAGCAATGCAGCTGGAATAACCCTTTGTCTCCCTGGCTCATTACTACCAGACTTGTTGTGTATGTGTGTGGTTGTGTTTGCGCATTGTTGTGTTTGGACATTAGCCCATTCATCACTTGATAACACCCATTACCCTCTGACAGTGGCTATAGTCATAGTATGGCCCCAAATGCTCCAGCAGTCCTTGTTAAGAGCCAATTAATAACATGAGCCTTTGTACCACCAGCTCACAAGACCTTTAATCAGGAACTTAATGGGGCGTTATTAAAAAACAGTACCAGGGGAAAATGTCTTTCTCACCTGCTGCGCAGATGGACTGCCAGGATTTGAAAAACATGCTGTAGATGAAAGGCCTTTTCATGTTTTTTTTTTTTTGGGGGGGGGGGGGGTTCTTGAAGTCCAAGGTTGAGAAGCAATTCATGATATAAAGTGTAAAAACTGCACTGACCTATTTTGCAAGTCGTCTATCATCAGGTGGTGACAAGTGGTTTTGATATTATTTGATATTTGATATATTTGGTAGGAAGGAGTTCCAATCACAGAACTAAACGAAAGCATCGAGGAAATTTCTAGATAATTCCTATTATTAGATACAGTTGTGGTCAGAGGTTTACACACGCTCATGATGGGCGTGAATGTCGTGGTCATTTTGGGGTTTGAATGCTTCTTTCTTGATCAGCACCCTTTCGGTCCATGCTGATGTAAAACGTGCCTCACTGTGGTCGGTGATAACAGGTTTCCAGCATTTTCCAGCTCATGATTCCTGAACATTGTAACCAATTTCCTCTCATCTGAGCGAGACGGTTCAGGCAAAGTTGTGACACATCTGAATAACTTGTACTTGCATACAGTTGTTTGAACTGATGATCTTAGAATCTGCAGCTGTTTAGAAATGGCTCCAAATAAATAAATCTATAATTCTCCTTCTTGGATCTTTACTGAGTTTCTTGGACTTTCCTATTGTTCCGAGTATTGGTCCAGCTAATGAGGGCTGTCAAACAAATCTTTTTGCTGACAAAGAGAACCTACCAGTTATAGCCAATCATGCAGTGGTCTTGTCAAGTTTAAAGTCATTTTAGAACCTTCAGCACCGCTTATTAAAAGGTTTAAGTCAGTGTGTGTATATCATTCCACCCTGGAAAAAGAACAGCTCAAAGAAATCATTAAAAGCCCAAAATCATCATGGCATTCATGTAAACCTCTGACCACAACTGTATCTAACATGTGAATCAGCGTGATTTTAATGTGCTGGTATGAAGTTGTTGTCCTGTGTTGTACTGTTTCCCCCTTTCCCATCTTTACGTTAAACTAAGCTAAGATTAACTAAGCTAACTTCTTACTAGCTTAAGCCTTTTGTGAAATGAACTTATTCTTTTCTCACTTTCAGAAAGAAAATAACTACATTTCCAAAAATCTCAGACTATTCCTTTAGAGGGAGGTGGGAGGTGTAAAATCAACAGACGTATACATATATTATTTACTTGGGGGTTTTTCGGATCAGTGCATTACTGTCTTGAATAATTCGTAAGATTTCTCACCCTCGAGCTAACAGACCTGTTGTCTTGCCTGCAGGTAAACTGAACATGACAAGGTCAAGGCTGCTGGTTGGAATAAATGCCACATTAACATTGTTAATCATTCTGAGGATGTCATGGCTTATTTCTCTCTTCCTGTCACTCAGTGAGTTAGACTCACTGACGTGTTCCTCTGCTATTGTTCAGCTCTCGCACTCTAATTTCTCTCTTTTTTTTCCTTTCATTCTTTAACTCCCTCTTTACTTTCCATTCTTCTGCTTCTGTTTCTCATTCTCTCATTTGCATATCCCCCTTCCACAAACACACTGACAGCTTCATCCCCCCACCAGCCTTGACTCTTGGACTCTCTCTCTCTCACCTCCCCTCCAGTACAAAGCTATGCTTGTTCATCTTGCCCTTGCTCTCCGCCCTGACACGCTGATCAAAGCTTGGTTGCCTTTAAAGCCAATTTCAGGCCTGTTGTTCTATTCATGAAAAATTCAGCATTTGCAACCACCTGTTCTTGTGTACTGGATGGATATTTGTGTGTGTCAGAAGTAGGTCAAACACAGAGAGTGATATGATGCTTCATAATAATAAAGGTAGTAAAAAGATGGAAAAAAAGCATTTGTTTATGGCATGCGGAGACATAACAAATGGTTTAAAGAGCAGGTTGATGGGCTCAAGGCCAGAAGTGTGTCTGAGATGACCACATTAGAAATATATCTTCACACTGATGTCTAAAACTGAGCATTTACATGAGTGTGAAGTAAGTTTTTGGCCTCTGGCCGTGTTCAATATGGGCATCCCCGATTTTAACCAGTATATGACAGAAAGAAAGAATAAGAAAAATATGGTGCCTATAACATATTTAAATGCCAAATAATGGAATCAAATATATGATTTGAGTGCAATACCTTTTTATTATGCATCAAAACACCATGCTTTATGTCTAACATGCAGCCCTGTATAGTGTGTACACTCAAGAGTTCAGTGGGGCAATAGCAGAAAGCAATTTCAGTAAATTGTATCCACAGTGGCGCATGAATCAAGTGAGCAGAGATACTCTGCGTCTATTGCAGCAACATTTGGAGGGTGCGCTTTCTTTTTGTTTGTATTTTGTTCATGCTGGAGATGAGCAGCATGGGGCGGTCAAATCCTGCGTAAATTTCAGTGCCATAACAGCTCCAGGCTGACGCTCATCTCTATTACAAGACACACACAGTGGCACAGTATAAAAACTTGCAGGACTAAGTGTAAGATGACATCTGCCAAGTGCACTCAAAATTTGACACGCAAACCAACTAATGGATTCATCTGTCCCGAGTTGCTCTGAAAAGAACACGTCTTTTACTAAATCCTAAATACATCAATGACAGTTGCAAGATTTTGACATAGCAGGTAATAAACCCTCCAGGTCCCAGATGCAATCGCACTCATCACAGATGCTGTTCAGAGTGTAACTGTGACCTTTTGTGAGCCTGATTAAGACCTGCATGCGTGTCAGGGTCAACATGTGTGTTTCTGTTTGAACATCTATATCTGTCCAGGAAGTATGTGTTCCGAGCATTAGAGCCATGGCTCAGTGGGGCCATCTGGGAAGCTGGCTGTTGTAATTAAATTTGATATGAAGGGAGGAATGGATGCAGTGGTGTATAAGGAAGGACAGAGGGCGAGGAGAGGAGGGGTAAGTTAGGGGGAGAAGGCAAGTAGGGTGAGAGGATGAAGGGGGATCAGTGGATGTTTAGGCAGCTTTGGTGGTGGAAGGAACTGCACATGCTCTCTCTCTCTCACACACACACACACACACACTCCAGCTGCAGAGGACTATTATCAGGGTGCACACTGTGCCAAAATGATGGCTAATCCAGCAGATGCTTTCAGGTGCCGGGGAAATTCGACAATTTGACAATTCTCATATCTAAAATGCAGAGGCAGTGCCAGGTGATTAGCTGTTACATGCAGGTTTTGAATGAGAAATGAACAGGAAAACACAGTGTTTAGGAAGTTTGTTAATTAGATGGTCATTGAACAGTAGGTGTGAAGATGTGTTTGAATGAGTGACTCCACTCATGACAGCTTCTAATCCTCCCTTTCTATGTATGCGTGGCTTCTTTCGACTTTCAGTTCAGTACACACACACACACACACACACACACACACACACACACACACACACACTACTGTGTTAATCACACCTTAGAGCCTTCCACTGTGCCTCTGTTGCCCCACTGCATGTAATTGCACCACTGTCAGGTGTACCTAAAGGCCAATACCATTACACTCTGTCCTGCTGTTTGTTTATTGGTGGTGGCTGATTTTTTTCCAGCTGGTGGAAGTTGAAGTTTTTATGTGTGATGCAGAAAAATGTATTTGTTTACTTTACACGCAGCCCTTCTTCGTGATTCTGAAATATCATTTCTCTATTTGAGATAATTTAGTATCTCGTCTTTGTTATTCTTGATAGCCTGAGAGCCGTGACTATAACTTTGCAGAGTGTCACAGCCATATCAGAATTGAAAACAGATAAGCCCATCCGCCTGTTGAAATGACTTTAGATAACCACTTGTGTAAGGCCACTGTTAGCTCAAGCTCTTTTCTAATTTCCCCCTCATGCATTCTGTGCTGATGCACGGTTTCAAGATATGAGTAATGCTCTTGAGGCAACATATTTCAGTCAAGTAAGGCCTCTGCAATCCACCGAGACTTACACATGTACCTCATATACAAAGTGATTAAAATTGTGTTCATTTCTGAATGATGTTTTAAGGACTTCTCTTTGTGTGTTTGCTCAGGTGGCCTCCCTGGGCGTGACCACCTTCACCCTGTGCGCTCTGTGCATCGACCGCTTCCGTGCAGCCACCAATGTCCAGATGTATTATGAGATGATAGAGAACTGCACATCTACTACTGCCAAACTAGCCGTCATCTGGATTGGCGCCCTCCTCTTGGCGCTCCCAGAGCTCCTTATTCGACAGCTTGTCACAGAGGACACGGGAATCCCAGATGAGCCTCCCGTCGAACGCTGCATTATCAGGATATCCACTTCACTGCCTGACATGCTCTATGTGCTGGGCCTGACATACGAGGGTGCTCGGCTGTGGTGGTGCTTTGGCTGCTACTTTTGTCTCCCCACTCTCTTCACAATCGGGTGCTCATTAGTGACGGCGCGCAAGATTCGGCATGCAGAACAGGCCAGCGTGCGCAGCAACAAGAAGCAGATCCGGTTAGAGAGCCAGATGAACTGCACCGTTGTCGCACTGGCAATCGTCTACGGTGCGTGCGTGGTGCCCGAGAACATCTGCAACATAGTTTCTGCCTACATGGCGGCCGGAGTTCCCGAGCATACCATGTCCGTGCTCCATCTTCTCTCCCAGCTGCTGCTCTTTTGTCGGGCCGCCGTGACACCGGCGCTGCTGCTTCTCTTGTGTCGTCCACTAGGCAGGGCCTTCCTGGACTGCTGCTGTTGCTGCTGCTGCTGTAACCACGCTCCATCCTCGGCCACGGCGAGCGACGACAACGAACACGAGTGCACAACGGAGCTGGAGCTGTCACCATTCAGCACCATCCGCAGAGAGCTGAGTAACTACACACCTGCTGGCTCCAACTGCTAAACTGACATTGGCCATCAGGGAAGGTGGTATCACTAGCCTGCTATCTGCCTGTGGCTAGTATTTCTCAGACTTGGCTAGGAGAGATTTGCCTTACCTAGTCCACTCACATCTCTAAATGGGTGCATGAAGGAAGTTGGGTGCTGTGATTCCATTCATCCTGTTGTTAAGCATCATCAACTTTACAATATTTGTATAACAGTTTTTCCAGGACATTTAACAGAAGACAAAGCTGTCTTTTCACTCTTGCCCTGGGGTGCTTCTAAAACTTGGTCAGTACTTATTTTTAGCAGTCCTGCCTGAAACCTTTAAAACTTAAAAACCTCCCGTCTGTAGGCCTTGCTTAGTTAAATATTTTTGATGGCCTCCTAATCAGCTGAAGCCTGGCCCCTCACAAGTTAAAGAAATCATCTAATTTGGAATATTTACACTGTACGGTGATTGTGCAAGTTGAGTTCATGATAATAAATATTTGCAACCATGAAAAAAAAATATATCCAAGGCAGAAATAATCAATGCCAGTCACCTTACAAATGCATCACTGTTCAAGTTATGGAAAGTTAGCTAATTAATCATAAAGTGCACCTTGTATAGTAACTTACAGCATCTAAACATGTAGGCTCACACTGCCCATAGAAGTACAGCTAAGTTTACAAACGACATCAGCTGTCAGTGTACGCTTCATGTAATGGTGCACATGTGGGAACAAGGCTTAAGGTAATTAAACTAGCACAGGGCATCTCAGCAGTAATGATAGTTTGCAAAAGGAAAACACAGGGAGATTGCACTGGAGAATCCAAATGTACACAACCACACTTACACTGTATATTGAAAAACATCCACTTGACTCAAACGTAGCTGGGCTGGTCTCAGAGTACAACAAACATGGACGTGTGTGGAATCAAAAGGTTTGGGAGTGGACTAATTGAAATCAAATTAGCAGCGAATGAGGTGGAATGAGACCGAATGAAACAGTGCAGATTGAATTGAATAGAGCGGAAATTAATGGAACGTAACACCGTGAAATATAACTGAAGGGGATGGACTCAGCACGCACTGGACTGAGATAGAAGGATCTGCACTACACTGTTGTATGATGTTAAGCCTTACACTTTGGGCTGTATATATATACTGTACACTTTCTTTGGTGCTCTTATGATGAATGCGCTGTAAACAACAGATCCATAGGTTCGACTTAGAATCACAAGAAATTTAGCTGCATACTTTGTTTCAGGTCAAAAAAGACAAATTACAGTTACTTGTGACTCTTGAATAATGTAAAAGATGAAAAGGGAAAAAAAATCAACAAAGAGTATCACTCGGCTGCTACGTTTAGTTACTACCTTTATTCAGAGTGACAGAGCTAAAAATATAGTGGCACTTTCTTTTACAGCGCGGTAATTACTGGTATTTACAGGTAAACCCTGAAAAATCAAAATATTACTTACCTAACACTGTACAGTTCAGTAGATGCAATAATTAACTAGTGTACACATTTTATCATTGTTTTATAATCCTTAACTATTATGTGACATATTAAAAAGGCAATAATTTTCAGTCATTAATTCAACAATTAAACCATATAACATCATATTATTTAAAAAAGAAGTGTAAGTGAAATATAGTTACATTGTAAATACTAGAGAAAAGCTAGAGGACTGTAAATATACAAGTATACACTTGGACCAATAATAACTACAAAGGTCATAGTAAATACAAAGCAGCTGTTTTATCTTTGATTTTTTTATTTACAGGTTATTTGTTTATAATTTCTGAACTGTAAAACAAAGTGCTACTATTAACTCTGTGGCAGGACCACAACTAACTGACCACTGGCTGAACCCCCTCTCCCGACTGGTGATTGTCCAGTCATACTTCTGCAACTGTAAATAGACACATTTAAGCTTTGGCTACAGTATAAAAGATGGCCGTAGCTACCGTGATGTCACCCACTGAAGTCTGAGAGTTTCCGCCATCGGCAGCTTGGTTGCAGAAACCCAGATGTGATGAGGAGGGCGGGTCTGACTGAAACAGCATGCTCATTGGCTAATTACTTGTGCTTGACCACAGATAATTCCCCTATTTGAAAATAGTATGATGAAAATTTACAAAACAGACTTCATTTTTTATTCATTATGACCCAAAATGAGTGACTGAGCCCATAAATTCAGCAGGAAATTTCCTGCTAAATTTAGTTTTTACAGAGGTCAAGTCAGAAAGCCAATTTCCCTCAGACTTCTATAGGACCGAAAGTTTTTTGCATTGAGAGCTATCACCATCTGGTGGCCTTCAGACACGGAAGCTACATCCATGTTTTATACCATCTATAGAGTCATTACACATTATTTAAATGCACTTAAGATTAAAAAAATACAAGGGTGCAGATTTCTTTGCCTGGAATATGTATCTTTGGGTTTAGTCTTTTAGCATGAGCATGATTAACAGTTAATAGTTACGACAGCAGTTTCTCATTAAAACGAACAGGAAACTTTAAAATGTCAGCCGAAGACGGCATTTTCAACCAACTAGTGCTACTTACAATATCTTAGTTAAGCTAGCTAAGCTAGCTAGCTGCAACAGTTTCAGTCTGCTAATTCCAGTAGAAGTTTTTAATGTAAGTGGTGTGCCCTTTTACCGCTCCCAACTTGTGACCCACTTGGTGTAACATTTTACCACACTGGCTACCCTTTAGCAATAGTATGCAATGAAAGATTGTAAGCAGGCTAATTTTAACCCAAACCATGAGCTTTTCCTAAACTAGGGATGTGCGTGACTAATTGACTATTTGGTTAAATATATTATTATTATTTTGTTAATGTACAACAGCAGTTACATTAAGCTCTCTCTCACTTTCTTTTGAGTGGAAGTTACAAAAGAGCGAAGCGGAAAGTAAACAGATGCTTGCCATGTTAAACGGCGCTGTTCTCCAACACTTTGATGGAAAAAGGAAAAAGAAAAGAATGGCTGTATGTCAACTTTGTCAGAATAAACATACATACATAACCAAGTAACCAAAGCCAGGTGTAACCATATTTTGCATGGTAGAAACAAAGTCTACTTTGCTTAAGTCTTTTAAACTAGTCGACTTGTCAAAAAAAATTTTTTTCTTATTTAAACAATTAGCAAATTAGTTGCCAGAAACATCCCTATCCTAAACCTAACCAAGTAGCTTTGGCTCTTAAGCTTAACCAAAAAATTAACTAAAAACAGACACACCACAGTGTCTTCGATGGCTTGTAATATGTCTTTGTAGTTCAAACAAACAGCACCATTTGCTCTCTGCCACCTTGTGGTATCTCAGAGATGCCAGCAGCTTTGACAAAATGTTCGTATTTATTGCCAGTTGAAAGTGGCAGCTTGGCAGTGGCTGGTTAAAAAAGTTTGTTTATGTCTACCTCTGAAATCAAGAAGCCAGTAAGAATTTTGATGGTAAATCTGCTGCAAATGTGCTGGAAAGCACCAGTGACGTCACAACTGTAAGGAGGGCGGGGCCTAACAACCACTCAAAGGAAAACAAAAATGTATGACCTCGAATAGACTTTGCAGTTTCATTACTTGAGCTTTTAAGGAGAACCAATGAAATGTTTTTCACAGTGTATAAATTTCAAGTGTATTGTACTGTAAATCCGTTTTCTTAATCCTACTAATCAGACCTGGGTCAAAACGAGGTTCAAACATCAATCTCAGTTATTGTATTACACTTCAGACAGTTGAAAATTTATGAATAACTTATTAGAATAAACCCTTAATATATACTATATTATGAAAGGTGTGTGTTAGGTTTAGAAGTTGGGATGAGATCATGAGAGTGGGGAAATGGCCATGTAATGTTTTTATCTGTGAAATATCAAAAGTTCAGTTTATTTAAATACTTAAAACATTAACAAAAATGACCTGTGTGATGACCCAGGTGTGATGGTCGTTGGTATACTGTATATTGCGATGAATCTTTTGCATACGATTCTGCACTGCCAAACACCTTCTCTCTCTCTCTCTCTGTCTGTCTCTTGTGCTCTTGTGGTAGTAGCACTCTATCTCTGGGTGTCTTTTTCAGCATGGGGGGCCAGTTTACCGTTAGCTCCATCACTACAGGAAGATGATTATTATTAGAAAAATATGAATCAGTTTAGGCCATTTGGCTCTACTGAGCTCCCGTTTATGATTTCTTAGGGATTCTCCTAGATGGATGTAGCCTCTCTTTGTCACTGTCTGCATATCAGCGCCCTGCAGCCTGTTTGAAAGCTCTTATTACTACATGTACATCATTATTAGGTATTGTGGGTCAGAGTGTGAACCTGTTTTTAGGGCCTTGCACCGCCCATTTTTTCCCCATCAAATCAATTTAAAAGCAAATTCGGGTGGGTTTCTGTATCTAATTCAAAGACTTAAAGTTTGCATTATCCCCTGCTGTCTGATGGTACTTACATTTAAACTGGCCCCCCAAACCTGACTCTCTTTTTTCTGCATATTTCTGGAAGTATAGCTCATAAGTGGCTCAGTGTGTAGTAATGTGGTTGAAACTTGATGAAGTGAGTCTTGTAAATCAGTCAGTGAGACGTCTATTCCGAAGTTTGTGAGTATCCTCTTCACTCTGAGCAAAATGTGTATGTATTTGATACCCGAAAATGTAAGCACACAACCACTTTTGTCTCAAAGTCTAGTCACTCGTTTCTAATAGCTTTTTATATAGCCAAAAAAACTGTCCCTTTGTTTATCAAAGAACTTTATCTTGAGAACTATATTAAATTGCTAAATGTACTATTACAGTGGTGTTGATGTATTTTGTTTCTTTTCATAATAGCTGTTAAAGCTATAACAAAGCAACGGAGGCTGAGAGGTCCCGTTATTTAATGTGTATGAGATCAAAACACTGAATCCCCATAATGCAACCTAATGACAGCAGGATGAGAAATATAAGTTCCTCGCGGGCTTCAAGAGAACCTGTTTTGACAGCAGAATTAATGTTTAGTATATATTTTGAAATTAAAAAAAACTTTATTATCACATCACATTAAATCTAAGGTCACACAGACATCTGCACAGAGCATTGCATTCACACATTGATTGAACTCGAGTGAACCCCCGCATAGCTGTGAATGCAGAAACAATAACGCTAGTGTTCCTCGCCATGTTTTCTCCACTAAGAGAAATGCTGTGTTTACTTTTGGTCGTAAATGACATCAGAAATCTTATCTGTCAGTCTGCTTCTCAGAGCACATCTTCACACATGCAGGGTCACTTCTGCCAAAAAAACCCTGAAAATAATCCACTGATGCTTCTTTGTTTTAGTCTATTGAGGATTCTGTGTGCAGTATTAAGAATAAGAACTGCTCAACTGCTTCTTGATGCAAATATCTAATCAGCAAGTCACACAGCAGCAACTCCCTGGATTTACACATACAGACGTGATCAAGACGACCTGCTGAAGTTCAACCCGAGCATCAGAATGAGGAAGATGGGTAATATGAGTGACTTTGGACTTATAATGGCTGTTGGTGCCAGATGGGCTGTTCTGAGTATTTCAGAAACTGATGATCTACTGGGATTTTCCCACACAACCATCTGTAGGGTCATTCTGTAGAGAATGGTCCAGGTGAAAATGTCTTGCTGATGTCAGAGATCAGAAGAGAATGGCCAGACAACTTTAACCTGACAGGAAGGTAATAGTAACTCATAAAAACACTTGTTGCAACAAAGGTAAACAGACGAGCATCTCTGAACATAGAACACGTTCCCTTAGTACCAAAGTGTGAGCCCTTGGTTCTAAAGGGCACACTTTTGGCCCCTTTGTACCAACTGAGCATTGTTGAAACACCACAGCCTACCTGAGTATTGCTGATAATTGCTGTCCATGTTTATCCCTTTATGACCACACTGACAGCTGATTCCAGCAGCACTGTACTCCAACAGAGCACCTTTAGGATGTGGTGGAACAGGAGGTTTGCATCATGCACGTGTAGCTGACAAATCTGCAGCACCTGTGTGACGCTATCATGTCTAAATGGACCAAAATCTCCGAGGAATGTTTCAACCACCTTGTTTAATCCATGCCACGAAGAATTAAGGCAGCTCTGAAGGCAAAAGGGAGTCCAACCCGGCGTAACTAATGAACTGGTTGGTAAGTATACATTCCTACATACCTACTGTACAATTACAGAAGCACCTCAGGACTGCATTTTGTACCTTCAGACCATCATGTGGCTCAGCAGTAGTTGAAGATGAGCGATCCCTTGACTTAATCAGCTCCTCTCTTGCACATATTCTGCCTTACCTCAAGAGAGTTCTGGTTTCAGGCATGAATGGGCCTGGAGCCAACAGCCCAAATTGATATGGCATGGGAGAGCCAAGATCCTCTGCCACACTAATATCCGCTTCAGGGAATTCTTGAGGGGGAAAGTCTTTTACCTCAAATAAGCCCACTGTGGCACAGGTGCTTTGGTATTCTGTGTTGCTCTCCATTTATCTGTGGCCTACAACAGCTCCTTCTCAGTCAGCCACTCGCCCTATTTTTAGCACTCTTTGAAATTTTGCAATGGATGGAGTCTTCAAGTGTAGGAACAGTTTTGTTGAACCAAATCCAATAATTCTGCATTCAGTATAATACTAGAAAAATTAAAGTGAGCTTTTCTCTTTAAAAAAAAAAAAAAAAAAAATTACACTAAACTCTCCTTCTCCTTGGGGTAAGCCACACACTTCGTGTCCTCATGTTCTGATCTCTGTAAGATCCTCCTCCTGCTGCTGTACTGTAGCAAAAACTGTCTTCATTTTTCTTCCTCTTCGCATAACAGGGGACCGTTTAAAATATTCATCAGTGATGTATCACTGTGCTCCAACACATCCTACACACCCTCTCTCCCTCTCTTCTCTCTGTTGCCTTTTCTTTGTCTGTTGCATCCAAAGTGTTACACAACGCTGACGATAGCAGCCGACGTCCCGGGTCTGTGTTTGCGATAAGAACAGAATTGTTTATGCCTCCTGTAACAGAATTAGCTGTCGTGTTGGAACACTGTGACGATGCCAGAACCACCAGAGATGTCTTTGCTCAGTCCCCAAGAGGACGTGGATCACTCCCACTGTTGTGAGGAGGTGGTCTCTTTCATTTTCTCGCTTTATGTAACGCAGTGTCATGACAAAACAGAAAGCGAGGGGCTGGAGAGGTGCAGGAAAGGTGAAGACAGAAGCTGTCGGGGGGGGGGGGGGGCTTATAGTTTGGTACAAACCGCAGGTGGGTGTGACTTCCTGACGTCA
>JAVDPK010000673.1:128150-144400 GCA_034780415.1 Cichlasoma orientale
TGTCTATCCCTGTATGCATGCGTGCACACACACACACGCACGCACGCACGTACACACACACACACACACACACACACACAGGAATTGGAGCTTTAAACCAAAATGGAGTTTCACAATATCCAGAATTAGATTTTTTTGATTATATTCCAAAGATATATTGAATCTGTCCAACTGCTCAACATCTATATCTCTCTATCTGAGAATCCCTTCACTTTCTATACCTTTCTGCCTTCTGCCTCTATCCATTCTTTCTCATGTTCTCTGAGCACCGTGCTCTCTCATACATTTTAACGGCAGCAGTTTGATCTGACTGGTCAAAAAAAAAAAAAACATTCAAATGTGTCAGCTTATGTTGAATAAATACATAATTTAGCAACACAAGTCAACTACTGTTCAGCGTTGTGGAAAAGACAAGATAAATATTTCACTCTCTGAAGAGTGGGTAGGATGGGGTTTAGTAAGAGAAGAAATGGTGAGTTGAGTGTGGCAGCCAACTCTAATTTAAGAAGTGTTTGTGTTAGAATCCCTGCAGGTTCCTTGTTTTTCAGTCATTTTTATTCAGCAGAGATAGTTGGATGGCTATTCATCACAGGTCACATGCATGCAAATTTGCTTAGCAGGCACAAGAGAAGTGCTTTAAAAATAAAAACAATGGGTGTGTAGAGGATCAAAATCATGCTGTTCATTCAGTAACTGCACGGCCAACATAAAAATGCAGGTATCAGCCTCAGGAACAAAAGCACAGTAGCTTAGCTTGACCCTGATAGCAGGGAAGCTTAGACATCTTTTATCCTTCCCCACAGTTACGTCCTTCAGCCCATGCTGGGGAATCCCACAGCACTCCTCTGCCAGATGGGATACAGTAAAATTCCTGAAGTGTGCTCTGGCCTTTGCCCTGAGGCACAGGGAGCTACCTGAAGGCATCCTGATCAGATACCTTTATGCAGTTCTTTGGTATACAGAGGAGTTTGTGATCAACTCAATGACTTGCAAGATGCCCGCTCCTGTGGCTGCAAAACAAGCCCAAATCACCACCCCATCCACAGCTGTGCTTGATAGCTGGGAAGAGGTGAATGTGCTAATATGCCGTGCTTGGTGTTTGCCAAACATGGTTCTGTGTTACGGTCAAACATCTCCACTTTGGCCTCATCTGTTTCAGAATCTTTGTGTGGTTTGTTCAGATGCAACTTTGCAAACCTAAGTTGTGCTACCATGTTCTTTTTAGAGAGAAGAGACTTTCTCCTCGCAAGACTTCCAAACACGCCATACTTGTTCCGTTTGTTGTACTGTACTGAGATGTAGCTCTTGGGGTTTTTGTTGCAGTTCCTCTGAGCACGGTTTGACCCTGGGTGGGACGTCCACTCCTGGGAAGATTGTCGCATTGTATTAACACACCTGAATGCTTCATTTTTGACCAGCAAACTGTCAATCACTTTGCTATACAGGTGGTCACATTTGCTGATAATCAATTAATCAGTTGTATTTGATTAGCAGGTAGCTGATATTTACCTTCTTAATTGCTATGGATTCAGTAAGACTGTATTTAATTACAGTCCTGTAAAAACAAACTTTATTACTCACATGACTGCATATCTGAAGTTGTGCTTATTTTAGTAATTTCATGGGCATTTCCCTGGCACAATTATCAGGTCAAACAATTTATTTATCCATCTATCTGTTAAGTGCCAATTAACCAATATTAGCATGATAAGATGCTTAGATTATGGAGGTGGGAACCAAAAATTTTCAAATCTCAGCATTGCATGTTCAACATTAGCTTTTAACTCAAAGCACATCACTGAGCAGCTTCCATTTCTGCAGCCTTTTTGTTTAGACTTGTAAACTGGCCGAAGCTTAATCTTTTCACCACGTAAGCTGTGATGCCGCTTGCTTGCAATGCCATACATACTATTTCGTTTGAAACCGAGTTACATATGAGTAGCAAAAGTAATTTTTCTTGGTGAGAGAGTCAGCAAGAAAGGATGAAGCAGTGGATTCTCATTACCAGAGTCCTTTGGCACCCGTGCCTTGATGCACAAGGTGCTGGTTTCTCATTCCCAACTTGTCACATATGGACGCTTGCGAAAGTCCTCTTGGTGGGAATTTTTCAGCATGCAAGGTTAAAGTGAAGGGCTGTATTTTAATCCAAACTAAAATCTTTTCCTAAACCTAATCAAGTTAAAGCATTAGTTGGACAAAAGAACATAATCAGTGAGGAAAAAAAAAAAAGCAAAACTAAATTGCTGATGAACTGCTGTCTCCTGGCTGGCAAGCTTATCCTTAATGAATATGTTAATAGTAAGGATTGGTCATTACCAAGGTGCTGTGCTGCAGATAAAGTTATCAATTCATTATCACTATAATCTGTGATAGTATGAGCAAAAAGATACAGCAATGCTATGATGAGCTGTCAGATCCGATAGACAGACACTTTAATCAGTGATGGCAGAGAAAATTAGAGGCATTAAAGGTTTTCATTCTTCTACTTTTTCAGGTAAGTGCTGCATAATTGTCGCTTAAAAGAAAATTTCACATTGCAAAGTGAAAATATAAATTACCACACTTTCAAAAAAGTAATCCCCTCTGTGGCATACATGTCATGCAAAGCATTTAATATGCCCTGAAAACCATCATTCTTTAAGCGTGCAACGCAGCAAGGCCCTCACACAGATGATCGCACACAAAGACAGATTAGGTCACACGCACACACACACACACACGCATACTTGCGGTTGATCATGTTTATGCATAAGACAGAACCAGTCAAGATGTGACTCAGTGGGTCGAAACCTCATCTCGGAGCCATTTCCAGTCTCTGTGAGTCGACACGTCGAGCTGGATGTAAGTTAACACGGGTGAGAGGCAGGGCACGCCGTGTCGCTCTGGTCCTCTGACTTTTGATCGTCTTCTTTGTTCAGTTAAAGACAGTTTTCCTTTCTGGGTCTGAATTTTTCTTTTTTAAACTCACTTTTAATTAGTCATTTGCTATCTAATATTTTATAAGATTGTAAATCACAGAAAAATGTGTTTAAACATTTATTTCTCACTCTTTTATGAGGATTTTCAGTTTAACTGTGCTTCATTGATGCATTTGGTCTTTCGGGGTTTTCGTGCGTCGCGCCACCAAAAAAAAACCAGCAGTCATCGATCTAAAGCAGTATTGATGGCTCATAATCACTGTCGTTTTGCGTGCACCGCCATCTACTTTTCCTAAGACACATTATTATACTTGTTACTATGGATACGGCTCGACTGCCAGATCTCATGCCAATTAAAGATATATTCAAGCAATCTGCAAGATATAGATGAAGGCATAAAATATATTGTTTCTTAATTTATTTAAATGATAAGTACTGCGACAGGCTGGCAGCCTGTCCAGGGTGGACCCTGCGTCTCGCTGCATGGCAGCCGGGGTGGGCTCCAGCCATTGTCATTGCCTTTACACTTTCATTTACCACTCTATGACATATGCAAAAAGCTTCATCAAAGTATGCTGTGTATTTGCCCTTGACTGCCTCCATCAGTATTTACCCAGTGAAGCTACAATCTTTTACATTATATTACAATATTTCCAATCTACACTGAAATTTGTCTCCAGGAGCATAAATATTTGAACGCTGCACGCTCTGGATAAACTAACTGAAATGAAGGGAGCTGTCTGAAAGCGCGGGCAGCTGCATCGCTTTTATTTCCTTTTGACTAGAAAGTGCACACATGGAGCTTTTTCTTCTTTCACAAAGTGTCAGAGTGAATGTGACACTTCTCAATATTTTCTTATACCACAAATACCTGTTTCTTACAGATACACACTTTCTGCTTAATGATAGAGTGGAAGCTGGTGGGATGGCTTTTGTTTGTCTTGTCAGTCATTTCTAGGTCACTGGGAAAAGTGAATGCTTGGCTGAGCTTGAGACGTGCTCAGTGAAGGATCTCTGCATCACTGTTTCCCGTGTGTGTGTGTGTGTGTGTTGGGGCGGGGGTTATGTGCATGCATGCGTGTGCATTGAAGCAATGAACCTTCACCCCAAAACCCAAAAGAGAAACACACCCTCACAGAAATTTCTCTGCTACACATTCAGCTTTTCAGTTTCCGTGTCTTTAAGCGCACCCACACAACACCAATCAGCAGAGCGATAAATAGCAGTCTTTCTTTACCTGCTCAAAACTCAAAGCTTTGAGCTGCTACAGTATTTTGTTTAAGCTCTGCAGCTGACCGGGATCTTTTCAACTTCAAAAATCTTTCTCCTTTCACTTCCTCCACGACTGAGTCTGAACTGCTGGTCAGCATGTTAAGAATTGTTCAAAAGGGTCACGATAAAATAGTCTTATACATATGGGTGTGTGTGTGTTAGCTACTGTATTTCCTCATAGCTTATTCACGGCAAAATATGTGTGTTCCTGGTAATATTTACTCTTGACATTCAATTTCAAAGTTATCTCGACAGCACTCAGTATATCCTAGAGCTAGAGAAAAAGATCTCATCTCTGTGTAACTATGTGACTCTGCACACGTCATACATGCCATGAATCCATTGACCGAGCAACATATGGAGAGCTGTGGGTATAGCACAACCTGTTATTAAGCTTTGATTGTCTGGACAACTTGATGCATTAAGAGTGACAGCTCTTAAACGATGGCTACGTTCTTGTTTCACGTCATTGCAAGTGTTGGGCGACAACACTGCAGCTGGAGCTGGCAGGGAATCACAGCATGGAAACAGCATCTAGTGCATCTAGTGCACCACTGGCAGCATCTAGTGAGAATAAGGGATAATTTCAGCTAAGTGGCAACAACTTGTTTAGCCAAAGATAGTGTAGTGCAAGCAAGTTTCTAGTTTAAGTAATTATTTTGAGCCAGTGCACATGCAATGTTGTGCCTAAACATATTCTTATACATAAGAATGACACATGGTTGAAGAGTTGGTTTTCTTGTGAAATGCAGGAGAAATGGATGAGCAGCAGCACAGCGCTCTAATAGGTCGGAGGATCTCCCAAACCACAAGGTTTGTTGTTTCTAGTTGGCTGTGCTCCGAGAGGTTTTCAGGAATGAGCTTGAATAAATCCGATCCATGGTGGCTACGGGTCTTAAATGATCTGCTGCTAATGCTGCTAACACCTTGTTGCCTGATTTGCAAAGTTCATGCCTAAGCTCGCCATGTGGTACACAAAGAACCAATACCATGCGCGCATTGCACATTATGAAATCTAAATACAGAACTTAGCTCTGAACAAAGAATTAAGATCAAGTAATGACATATTGGTATACATTATCTATGTAATGAACATTTGCAAATGACGGACGCAAGTATGTTAATATCACCGAGCGAGACACCTGAATTTCTACTCAGCCAAGATTTGATGGCTTGTTACAGAGTAGTTTCAAAATCTAAAAACCTCATATCAAAACGAGATATTTCGTTCTTCCAGGTGACTGATACTACAAAACAAATCAAGGTAAATCATCTCATATCATCATTGAGGAAAAAGTAACTCCAAAATTACAAAAAAAAAAAGCAGAACCAGTCATGACTCGATTTTATAACTTGTGCAAAACAAAACAATTTAGAATGTTGTGTTCTTCTAGGAAATGTTTCATCTGCACTGCTCACCAAAAGAAGATAAAATTGTGAATGCAAATGTGTTAGTGATGCATCAGAGGTGGCACTGCAAACTAAATAAAGCTGTGCTCTTGGTAATATTTTCATTATTCAAAACAGTGACTACTTCTTTATGATCATTAAATAATATATAATATATACTGTATATGTCATATTAAATAATACATAATAATTACCCACACTTATTTCCTGTCACTTCAGAGTCAGGTGGCTTAGCAAATGTATTTTCTCCTAAGTCAGTCCCTAGTTTATATGAGCATCTACCAGTGTGCTCTAAACTCCGTATCCAGTCTCTAAGGCTGTGTGTGGAGGAAACTCATTTTAGCCTCTTGTATTTACATCATCAGTCATTTGGTCATTATCCAAACTCATGGCCCGAGTTAAGAAAGTTAGAATTTAGATTTGACTGAATTAACAGCTTTTCCTTCCAGCTCAGTTCTCACATCACCACAGTGGTCCAGTATTAAGCCCACTCGTGCTACATTGTACCCTCAGTCATGAACAAAACCCCAAAGATCCTCAAACTTTTTTTTTAAATTAAAGCCAATTCCAGGCCAGAGGGAGCGATTTGAGCTTGAAGGTGCTGATCGAATCATTTTACGCTGGTCTACAAACTGCTGTTGAGCAGGAGAACATTTGTTCAAGCAGGACTAAAATAAATTACCTTGAAATGTTCACTCCTTTGGCACATTATCCTTATTTAGTTCAGAGGGGCAGGCACTATTAGAGCTTTGTCTGGGTTTAGCGCCAATTAGGCTGTCCTATTCGAGATTAACAGATCAGAGGCAAAACTCCCCCAACATCCCCAGGTTTTATGTCAGAGACTATCTAGGTTGCACATTAAGTCTCTCAAGACAAAAAGGGAAGATTCTGGAAATCCTCTTAGAAGTAAGTGACAGTCGAGTGGTATTCAGAAACCCTGAAGTGATAAATGTTTATCTGGTGGTCTGTGGAGATCATTTTTAGAAGAACTGAAAATTCTACAAGCCGAAGTATTTGATTTGTTTATCCAGTTTTACGGTCATTGATGTCATGAATTACACCCGTGCTATGACTCACAGTGCTGCGAAACTGCCTTTTGGCAGCATGACCCCACCTGGTGAATTGACAGCACACCAGCTGCCACTGTTTGATAATCTAGTTACATACAGGCTGATAACCACTTAATCTAACTAGTAAAAAGATTGAATGTCCTTTAAGTAATTGCAGAGAATGCATTCTGCAAGCACAATTAGCGATTTCAAAGTTTGGTTCCTAACCTTTTGGCCGTACTCCTCCTCTCCCCAAAGTTTAATGAACTGGCCCAGTACTCATCTAAAGCCAGGGTTTGTGCCAGTATACCAGCCTGGCAGCCTAATGGGCTTTGATTGACCCCCCCACAGGTACTAAGCTAACTCACTAGTCAATGCACACAATGCACACTATTCCTGTGAACCATATTTACAGTGATGCTTTTTTGCATATTTGCCAGACTTATATGTTTCAGATCATCAAACCAATTTTAATATTAGACAAAAATAACCTGAGTATATATAATAATTATTTCCACTAGTAATGGTAGGCTAAAGTATTCATTACTGTTGGTGAACAAGGTCAACTGTAATTCAGTATTCTCCAGACCTACGTAAATGAATTTCTTTCTCTTCATGCTGAAAATGAAAATAAGCTCTCTCTCTCTTCCTTTGTTCATCACCTGTCCTCCTGTGTGCAGAACTGGACAGCTTGCTAATTAGCAGTTAGCATAATTGCGGGCGAATAGCGCTAAGTGAACCGAATGCCGCATTAAACTGTACCGAATCACCACTGCCTCCACCCACCGAGGCGAGAGCTGAGATGGAGTCATTAGCGGTTATCTGTTGGTAGAACGATGCCAGCTGACAGGACAGAAAAGTTGCGCTCTCTGCTTCGTGACTTCTGATCAAGTTTTAATGAGCCATCTCCACCTAACAATGTCCACGCTGAGCTACAGCACGCAGTCAGCAGAAGATGTAAATTGGTTAAAAGACCAAAATTACCGCTCCAAAAAAAATATGTCCTGCAGCAAAAGATGCCGGCGTGGTTACAAAAGTTAAGTGTTTACCTCATTATCTTTAGTCACAGTCATAATATGCTGCCTTCCAATGCTGACAGACTCCTTCTTTGATGCACGGTTAGAGGGACTTCTCTGGGGGAATCAGTGAATGTATTAACCACTCTTGAAGATAAATAACATTGAGGCTTCCATGCAATAGGTAGTGGAGATGCTGTATTACAACTGTCAGCATATCAAACACGGACACTATGCACACTGCAGCATCTTTGGGTTGCACTGAATCTAAAATACTCGGAGGGAAAAACACTTACTCACACAAAGGTTCAATTTTACTGGCTTCACTACCGTCACATGTACAGACACCTCGATCTTCGCTGACTTAGCAGCTTTCACACTGTCCTGTAATCAGTACTGATGTCGGCTTCTGTCCAGCTGTTACGTGACATGCTGATGTTTGGTACCTTTCTGCAGCATCCACTGTGCCTCCAACAAGCAGGGATGCTCACAAGCATGTGACTAAAGCAGACATTCATGCACGGAAGAACGCAATTCCAGCACGCATGCTTAATACACACATATCTGAAAGGTAATTACTTTACTTGCCACAGTCATCTTACCCTTTGATCCTTAATAAAAATCTACACACCATGACAAAGTGCTGCATTTATTGTTGAAGGCACACCAGCTTAGTCATTCAATTTGGAGCACTGTAACTGGAATATATGGCTTGAAATGATGCTCAAGCAGTTGGAATCATATTGTGTTGCAGACTGAAAAATGAACTCATTGTTCACATATGGAGATGCTTTATCACCCCCCCCCCCCTCAAAAAAAACCCCACACATGCATAGCATTCTGCTGTTCTCTCACCATTAAATCAACACAACAGTACAGCGTTATTATAATTTCACAGGAAACATATAATCAATTGTTAGACAAAAACTCCTGAAAAGTCATGCTTCAGCTTCGTACTTAAGAATTACTAAAACAGCAGAGAAGCCGCTTTCCTCTGTTCACTGTCCCCTGATTGGAAAAGGGATTTGTGTACTTTCTTGTGGAACGTGATGGGAATAGCTGCTGCTGTTTACTGGACCAAATGTGTTGTATGTACCGAAGATAGAGCTCGTTAGTTTCTTTGGTGCTTTGCGCAGGAATTTTAAGGACTGCTGTGCGTGCAGGATTTATGAATTTAATACGTACAGTATAATGTAATATTTTGAGCATCTTTGATTGCACTTCCATTAACATTATCACAGACAGATAGACTGCATTCACTGCTTAACAAGTTTCCCCAAATATTCAGCCTTGTTTGAGGTCTTTTTTGAGAATGAGATATCCTAGGGTAGGGCTACATGAAGGCTAAGGCACTGATAGTACAAAAACTCTCACTTTAATAGATTTGACAACTCACTACAAAATAACATGTTTGGTATTTCTTGTTTGTTATGCTACTGAGCTGCATCAAATAACAAGGCCGCTCTGATCTTGATTGAAAGGGGGCAGTTCAGAGCAAATAACTAGTTCACCAACTCAGGAACTGCCAAGATAATAGGACGGGGTTGTAAAAAGAAACGGGTATTTTTGTGTCAGTGCTTTTCTTTTTTTTTTTTTTGTCTTTGTTTCAAATCAAGCTGGGCAATGTGGGCTGCATGTAAAATCACAAGACTTTCACTGCTGCTAAAGACAGAGAAGCTGAAGTCATGATGGTAGGTTTAATGATGCATGTTTTTTTTTTTTTTTAGTTTTAATATGGCAGAGTCCTCCAAAGTGAATCATATTTGGTATGTTCTCAGCATTATTCTGCTCTTGGCAAAGGTTGTATATTGTGTAATTTCTGGAGTGTTTGTTTCATGGAATGCCAGAACAAAGCTGGCAGTACACTCAACACGACTTCAGATTTGGACTGCAGGCAGTCTGAACTATCACAGTAGTTCCTAAATTTGTCAAACTGAGCTTGAAAACAAACAAAAAAAAATACAATCGTGACAAAGGAACATAACAATGGAACAGGATAATTCCACTAAACATTTGCCTTTGACACAGTTAGTGGTGAACCGAGGGCTCAAATGCAAAATGTGAAACCAAAAGACTGAAATGAAACTGGAGGATGACTTTATAAACACACAAAGATGAGGTATTAGGGAACAGGTGGGGAAACGCTATACAGTGCCCTCCAGAATTATTGGAACAAAGATGCAATTTTAGTAGTTTTGCGTCTGTACACCACCACAGTGGATGCTACTCAAACCTATGGGCCTATGGATTCTTCAACATCTTCAACAAGCAATTCGCAGTGACATGGCAACCATTGACCATAGAAAGTGAATGACATTCTGCAATTTCAAGCAACTACGGGCGAAAAAACTGCTCGGAACGGGAAGCGGCCGGGACCCGAGATGAACTTTTCTCAACTTCCAGTCAACCAATTGAAGCGACTGCCATATGATTAACATATGACCTGGTAGTAAATGAATTAGAGCCTGAAATGTCCATAAGCGACCAGCCGTCAGCTTCAAAGAAATGTGATGTGCAATGAGCAATTCATTTCCAATGTGTGCACAGTTTGAGTCTCGGCACTATGAAAGGGGTTGGCTGGGGCTCAGGAGGTAGAGTGCATCATCCACCAATCAGAAGGCTGGTGGTTCGCTCCCCAGCTCCTCCAGCCTGCATATTGAAGTATCTTTGGGCATGTGAGTGCGTGTGTGAATCTCAGATAAAGTGCTTATAGAAAAAGCGTTTGTATGTGTGATTGGAGTGAATGAGGCTTGTAGTAAAAAGTGCTTTGAGTGCTCAGTCAGAGTAGAAAAGCACCATTTACCAAGAGGTAAATGGCCAAGAGGCAGGGTACACCCCTTCTAAAATTCAGGCAATGACATCATAAAAAAATTTAATCTAATCAAAAAATTAAATGTTAACCACAAAAAAAGATACATAGTAACAATTAAAATGGATATGCAGTCGAAATTTTTAGCCAACAGCATGAAACAAAATTTAGATAAATTAATAAATAAACAGTTAAAGTTAGTCACTAACTGTAGTGGCTATAGCTTTTAATTAGAGCAGTAGCTGAAGTAGTGGGAAAATGGTTGAAATATGCATCCCTAACCATTAAGCTGATTAAGCCATTGGTTATGCACACACGGCTGAGACGGTTTGCTAAGCATAACTGATACATGGTAAGCTGAAAGCAGTGCAGAACCTATGTCAGCTGAAAATGGCCGGAAGATTCATATCCCCACAATATAAAAAGTACAAGCAATGCAGTGCTGTACTTTATAAAGTAGCACACACGAAGGCACAAATGCACACAAACACACACAAACTCAGTGTCCCCTTTTCTGTGAAAGGGCTTTGTGTAATGAGAGCCCAGATGACTTGGAAGGTGTGTGTTCGCCAGTCCTCTCTTTTTTTTTATTCTTCCTCTTTTCTTTTACAGTTACTGGTCTGTTAAAAGCAGACAGGCACAGGTAACACTAATAACGTGCCTGTGACAGTTACAGATTGACTGATTTATATTTGTACGTGGGGGGGCGGCCACAGATGGACACCTGCTGCTTGACTACTTGATGGACCGTCTCTAACGAGCGGCACTTATCGCCATGGCAACTGCCCAACACCCTCATGCACACACACGCTCACACACAGACACATACACACCGAAGCCTGCAGAGTGATCATTAGAGTCTAGTGATCTTTCTCCTCTGTGTCCTCTTCTACCCCATCACCCTTTCTTTGAGATCCAAGCAAATTGCACCCATCCCTTTATCACGCCCTTCCTCTCTACCTCCCCTACATCTTCTTTCTCCCTTCATCAGCCATCCTGTTTGCCTGTAATAGTTCTTCCTCCCTCCCACTTTTCATTTTATCCTATACTTCTAATACTCATATCATTTTTTATTATCTTCCCCGTCATCCATCCATGGCCCTCTCAATTTTTGCCACTGCCTCCCTTCATTCCCTGCCTTCTCCCATATTCAGCCCATCTATCCTTTCATCTGTCTCCTTTCCCCTCCTTCCACCCCTCCGCCAATTCGTCTCATCCAATTACTACCCGGTTGGAGGTTTTAATTAGAAAGAGAGGAGGAGCCATTTGGTGCAGCAGCGCTCTAATTGAAACCCCAATTAGTCTCCTCTGGTCGCCAGTGTGCCGAGGAAGCAGCCAATCTTGCAAAAATCTGATTTCCATCTCAGGGTTATTGTTCTGACGTGATTACTTTGACTTTTAATAAAATATATTAGGATGGTAAATCAAAAGCGCAGACAAGGAACAGTCTGTTACTGCTAATGTTTGTAAGAGACTCAAGCAATCTGCCTCAGTCTGCTTTGGAAATTAGCAGCAGGAAGCTGTGGCAACTGGGGGAGACAATCAAAACAACAAAAAGTCACTAAGGTAACTTGTTGCCTTGGTGATTACCATAGTGATGGCAAAGTCGCAAGAGAAACAGCCGCTCTTGCATTGAGAAGGAGGTTAGTGTGTTACAAATTCAGGGAATGAAAGTGTTCTGTGTGTGTTTATGTGTGTCTAAAAACCCAGCCTTAGCCTGTACCGTCAGTATGGCTTAGATTTACAATTAGCTAGCTGACTCAAAGCCAAAGTGGAAGAAACACACACACATACACACACACACACACACACACACACACACACACACACACACACACGCTCATTCATCCCACAATAACCACTGCGCCTTCTGTGGACATGCATTTGCAACTTTTAGCCTCAGGTCAGGCCAGTCAATTTTTCATTCATTTAAAGCCAAAAATATTTAGATCGCCTTTGTAAGCAAAGTCCAGGTTTTGGACATTTGTGATCCACATTCTGCACTAGCAGCAGAATTCACATTCCAGTTACAGCTTGAGTGCATTTTCAATCCAAACGGGCCACTAATGCCACTTACATTTTGGGAACTTAAGGAGAAGGAAATGTTCGTGTCATTCACACCCAGCTGTCCAAAGCTGTCCCATCCTCCTATTCTTAGTTTCAGGGTCACTGTAGTCAGCTTTATAGGACAGTAGTGGTTAGCCTAATGGTTTATCTAATGACAGAAATCTAATCTTAATATTTCCTTGTTTGCGGTGGAGAAGTAGGTAGTAGCAGTAGTATGCGTCTTGGTCCCCGACACGCCTTCACAGACACAGCCTGCAGGTACAAATTCCACTCTTTATTTGTGACTTTTTACAGGCATGTCATCAAAGACATGTTCTGCCTGATTGACGCAAACACTTTCTTCTAGTTTTCCCGGTGAATCCAGCAGCACATGTATTTGCATGCACTGCCTCGTCTGACGCACACATACATACACACACTTATTAAGCCTTTCCTCTTCCACCCCCTGTTGAGTCCAGCCCAGACAGACCCGGCTCAGTCCTATCTGCCTCCGGATTCGGCTGCAGACAGCCGAAGAGCAGAGCGCATCCTGATAAGCTCCCATTGATTGGCTTCAGACTGGCTGAAAGGCTGAACACATTGTCACCCCCTCCCATCTCCCTGCACACATACACACACACACGCATATATACACTAATGTGCAGACATACTCCCCGGCGATAAAAGAAGAGAGGGAAGAGAGGCGGGGGGAGAGAGGTGATTGAAACGAAACAAAATTTGCAATGACAAAAGAGAGGCAAATCAAGAATAAGGGGGAAGCTGAGTTGTTTGGACAGATACGGCTGCTGAAAAGACGAGGCGGGGAAAGAAAGGAATAGGGGTTCAAATCTGCAGGTAAAAGCGGCTGAGGAGAAGACTTTTACTGCAGCTGAGACGGAAAGACATGAAGAGAAGGAAACAGTGTGACGGGCAGCTAATCAGAGCCCACAGACGATGAAAGCAAAGAGGGCTGAAAAACTTTTTGAACAGAGACAGCATCTAATAAAACCATCATGCCAACGCTCGCTAATAATGCAGGAAAACTTAATGATGTGTTTTCAGTCCAAATCTAAAAACTGGCAAGCTTCCGTGAGCATTTAATTGCCTTGAATGCTTTACCCCCCCATTTTTTTTTTCAGAGAAATCACAGGAACAAACAAGAACCGTTGATGTCTGTGGTTCTGAGCATCGATTAGCACCTTCCTCTAAGAAAGGCTGCTATCATTTTTTTTTTTTTAAGGTGCGTACACATAAATTTTCCATTATATATTTGTTGTGTTCAACTTAATTGCTGTAATGAAAGAGTTTATGAGAACAAGGGATCAAACAAAGCCAGATTCAAATCTTCAACCTTGTGGAAATTCAAGGACACCACCGACTGGGAGGGGGGGGGGTCCGTTCTGTTCCTGAGGTGTGACTTCATGATTGTTCCACTCGGCTGCAAGCTGTGGCAGCCAGAGACCTCTGTGGAAGATGGCAGTTGATGGAGGGACAAACTGAACTGCAGTGTTGCACCAGAAGGAGAGGACAAGGTCAGGAGATTGGAGAGAAAGGGAAAACTCCATGTGTGAACGGGTTACTGTCGGATGCTGGTTTTAACCAATATGGTGCATTGACAATTTATCGAAAGGTCACCCACGTCAAACCCATCAAGCTCTACAATTCCTTGCAGCTCCATGATGAGCGTCAGAATCCTTTCACTCCTCATTCTGGTTTCACCGCTTATCTCTGCTGCTTCAGTTAACCCTCGCGTCAACATCGGCTGCTTTCGGCAAAGCTTTGAATTCCAACAAGTGCACAAACAAAATGATCCTATCGGTTGTTTGTTCCCATCGTCTTAAACAATACATGTAAGCATTTCTGAAATAACAGTTTCCCTTTTTGATGCGCCGAGAAAGTCTCCTTTACGAGGCAGTGGGGGCAGAGGCTGAACTAATATGTGTAAGAAAACTATTTTCCAGAGGCTGCTTCACTTTAAAATGTAACTATTTGTTTTTGCACAGACAACCTTTATGTTTTATTATTTGTTTTTTTATGGGAGAGAACGGTGTTCTAAATATCAACTTATCTAGTACAATCTCAAAAGGACACAGCCAAGTATTTAGCAGAGAGAGAGGAAGATAATTCACTTAGAGGGACTGGTTTTAAAAACTAGAGTCACACTCTAGGAATAGTTCTCCAGGCTTCCTGAAGAATATTCAAAGGATGTTGGCTTCAATAATGTTAAGGTCCGGGCTCCGAGGAGGTCAATCCATGACTGATATTGTTTCATTGTGTGTTTTCGTATCCATGTATGCTTTTACTGCACTGGCAGTGTGTTTGGGATCATTGTCATGCTCAAAAATGAAGCTGTTGCCAGTCAGATGCTTTCCAGATGGTATTGCATGGTGGATCAAAATCTGATGGTATTTTTCCTCATTCATAATTCTAGGAAGATCCCAAACACGACAGGCTGAAATGCAGCCCCAAACCATGACAGAGCCTCCACCGTGTTTTACAGATGGCTGTAGACGCTCATTGCTGTACCTCTCGCCTGACCTCCTCCATGCATACTGAGGATTTGAACCAAACATTTTTAATTTGGATTCATCCATAAGATCTGCTGCCACTGATTTTCAGTCCAGTTCTTTTGTAATGTGGCAAACCTCAGGCTTTTCTCCCCATTTTCCTTTCTTAAGAATGGCTTCTTGACAGCTACCATCCCACTGAGACCGTTTCCGATGAGGCTTCAGTAAACAGGAGATGGATCAACTGAACGGCCAGACGCATCTCTCAAGCTCTGTGTCAGATCTTTGCTGGCTTTTTTCCTGTTTCATAAGGATGTGATTTTCAGATACTGGTCTGTTGTAAATCATTTTTAGGCCTAACACTTCTTTTGTCCTCCACTTTCAAATTTGCACACTCTGCCAAAGTATGTAAAGTTTCCAGTTAACAGCTCTTGCTGGTGAAAAAAATACTATTTTATGTCTGTCAAACTGTCTTATCACTGGCATCTTTTATTTCAGCTAAAGAAATGGGAACTAATGGTGTGTTTCTGCAACAGGCTGATAGTCACAAAGAGGCTAAAGATACAATTTAAAATTGCTTCTTTGCTAAGTTCTCTGTTATGTTTAGACACAGCACTGGTTCATCCCTGTTCCCTTTGTAACGCACAAATGGTTCACAGGTTACGTTAAACAGCTTTACAAGCAAAAAATAACAAAAATCTTTCATTTGAAAATGGTCAGGGACAAGGACTGGACTGAAAATGAATGAAAAAGTGACCTAAGATAAACTTTGACCTTCAGAAAGCCTGGGGAACAATAGTTCAAGACATGAGGGGTGGCTCAAGAGTTTTGCACAGTACTGTGTAGTCATTCAGTGTCCACGTACAGTAACTTGAAATGTTGCTGTGTCTGCAGGATAACACGACAGGTAGCTGCTTGCTAACAAGTCTGCCATATAAGCTCCATACGGTGATAATGCAACATATGCAAATGCTGTATGGCCCCTTATCTCAGTTTCTACCCTTTTTTCTTCCAAGTAGCATCCTGAGGTATCTCAAGACTGCAATAAGGGCTCCTTTGCATATCAGAACCCTGGATGAGGTTCAAAACGCATCGAACAACGTTTACAGTCAATAATTCAGGTTACTGTAGCTTCCAGGGAACCACTGTTCAAAGTGTGTGTGTGTGTGTGTGTGTGTGTGTGTGTGTGTGTGTGTGTGTGTGTGTGTGTGTGTGTGTGTGTG
>JAVDPK010000673.1:151151-174397 GCA_034780415.1 Cichlasoma orientale
GTGGAGTAAAATTTGACCACGAGTATCAGTACTTTTACTTAAGTACTAGAGTTGAGTACTTTGTCCACCACTGCATACGTGGATATGTAAAGATGCACATGCTTGCATATAAACACTAAGATTTTAAAAAAACAACAAAAAAAAGCAGAACAGGAAGTTGCACACATGAAAAGACACACATACCGCGCACTTGCTGTAGGCCAAAGGAGTTCACCATGGCAACAAGAGACTGGGGCAGCAGCATGCAGTCTGAGGCTGACACAGGTGTGTGTGAACAGATAACAATTGCATGTACACACACACGCACGCACATAAGCACGCAAGAATGCATACGCACAAACACACAAGTGGAATGGGAGGTATAAACTCTCAGCTGCAGCATCAGCTCCCAGTGTCTGAATGGCAAACGCATGCTTTTCTGCTTTTTTGTTTGTTTATCTGTGACTTACAGCCAAGCGGCCGCCTCTGGGGCTGAAAAATGAAGCCAAAACAGAAGTGCCAAAAACTGTTCCTCAAGTGGCCACTTGAGGCTGGCACCAAAAGTGAGTCTACTAAGTTGAAATGCTCGGCTTTAGAGCAGAAAGAAAACGAGTTTGCAGCCTGGTACCAAAGACTGTTATCATCTCTGTAGTTCATGTCCAAGTTGTTTTTTGTTTTTGTTTTTAGTAACTGCTTTAAATTGAGCACACTGCTGCTTTGAGTGACAGGTGGATGCTAAGCTTCACCTCTGCTCATCCAGCCTTGATGTGCAGTTAACTTAGCTTTAAAAAAGCAAGAATTCTAGTGCTAATTAGCAGGTATCTGTGTCTGTGCATTTTACCTGTACAATTTATGGACCCAGCTTGCTGAACAGAAGAAATATAAGATGATCATCAATCGCCTTGGTCTGGAGCTCCATGCAAGATCTTGTCTCATGGGGTGAGGATGTTCATGAGAAAGGTGATGGATCAGTCCAAAACTACGCAGGAGGAGCTTGTTAATGATCTTAAGGCAGTTGGGACCACGGTCACCAAAAACACCATTTGTAACACATTACGCCGTAACGGACTGAAATCTTGCCGCGCCTAAATGGTTGATATTCTGTGTCTTTCCATTAAAATTAAACTGCCATAAAAAATTTGAAACTGTTCATTTCTTTGTAACTGAGCAAACTTACAAATTCAGTAGGGGATCAAATAATTACTTCCCCCGCTGTAATTCAGCGTTCCACCCGTTCATCCAAATACTGACACTTCTGTTTCTAAAAAAAAAAAAACAACAGTATGCCAACACTGAGGATTCACAAAACAACAAGTGAGTTCATAGTGGCTAGGTCCATCTTTTATGTACAGTCTGTGGTTATAATCATGGAAAATGCTTGTTCAGATCATGTCTCTTTAGGATGCAGGTATATGGTCCACACAAGCTGCTCTACCGCATGCAGTGAGAAAGTTCATACCAAAAATGCATTACAGCAATAAAGCTTCCGCTCGCGTGTGCAGCCAATCAGGAGCCTGTGAGCTATAAATGCCCCACGACAGAACGTCACAGATATGTGGCAGAGCTCTATATTGGCTTGCATCCAAAATCATCCTCACTAAACCGATTGTGCTGTCACTCTGCGGCCATCTATCTAAATCACGGAAGATTATTTGTTTTGTATGTGAGGGCGAGCTCAACAAAAATAAAAGGTGGACTCTGAAAGTCAAGATGACATCATTTAAAACAAGGAGAACGATTTTTAGTTCTGTAACCTTGTGTCGGATGAAGTAAATTCACGCGCTTTAAATGGTTCAAGAAAATCATGGTGCACTGTAAAGGAATAGTCTGTCTGGGAAACTATGCTGACATCAGCTCCTTTTTTATAGGATTATTTCCTGCAGACACATGAATCCATGCAAGTGGTATTTATTTTGAAGGAATTATATTTCTTTGCCATAAGTGCAAGTTCAGAAGAAAAGAACTTCCCTAATGTAAAATACCCAGGTGTGTTTTCCAGAGCCTACAGAATAATTCTCTTTCTATTAAGGAACACTACTCAGAGGAGAGCAGTCACTTCACAATTTATGATCCCTAAGGTATTAACAGTAATACTGAGATAAGCTTGAATTAATTGGAACTGGTTGTAAACGTGATTGAGAAACAGAAAATACAGCTCGGTGCAGAAAAATGGACATTACATTACGCACCTGTTTGAAATAAAGCCTTGTGTTGTAACCTTTGTAACTAACTCCTCTAGCTTCTGGTAAAAACCCAGATTTGTGTCAAGCAAACTGTAAGCTTTATGAGAAAGAAGTGGTGGAGGTGGGAGGGGCCACAGCCGCAGTCATTGATTGAACTGTCCTTGGTAAGAAGAACGTCGTGTGTGCGCGTTCAATTGAATGGTGTTCCGCTGAAATGCAGACAGGAAGATGGGATGCGATGATAGAGTGAATCCATTACAACCGCAGAATGACTCGGAGACAGCCAGAGAGAATTGGGTCACCGGCTAATTGGACAGAAATACATCAGCCCGCCCTGTGTGTACACACACACACACACCTACACACTTACTGTACACAGACCCATATCCATTAAAACTTGTTAAATTTACAGAAAATACATATAGATGCAGAGCAAACACTTATGCACACACACAGCAAATCACGGCTGTATAGACAGCATATACAATGGTAGATTATCATATAGCAACCATTTAATCAATTACACCCAATCACAGTAGGGAGGCCCAGACAAGACCGAGGGATTTTCATTATGCATGACCGAGTGTGGCACACAGAAACCCTCTCTTGCATACAAACGTACTCACATTGATTATGACCTCGCGAGAACACATGCAGGACATTGCTTTGCTAGGCACTTAGGTTTACAGTACAGTAAGTGAAGGCGGCTATAAATAGGGTTTAGCATTGTGAAGCTGAGTAAATTCAAGAGAACTGCTCAGTCCTGATTATTTGTGTTGCTGGGCACAAAAGAGAAGTTTGGATGGATTGTAGGGAGCTACAGTACAGAAAGCTATGAGAAAGGAGGAATAAACGGGGGGAAGAAGGCAATCGTTTGAGGCATTTTGTATTTTGCTGTATCATGGAGTGAAGAAGTAGGTGGATGGTTGGAAGGAGAGGCAATGAGTGGGTGCGCATACATGCACAGACTCATGCTTAAATCTTGATTTCATCTCCAGGTAACAAACAAGAGATGAAGGGATGATGTTTTATCAGATTTCTGAGGATTGTAAGATTATAAGGATTGTTGCTGGAGCAACAATGAAATGTGGATCAATGAGAACGACCCCATCAGTGAGCGTGTTTGTGTTCTTACTTTCGTTCTCTCTCGTCTTATTTATTTTACATTCTTCATCCTGCTTTCCCTTCTTCCTTTCCTTTCATCTCCTTCCATCCAGACAGAGCATTGATAATCAATTCAGTGCACAATAATGTTCTTTGAGGCATTACAGCAAGCAACAATATTTACGGTAGTTCACAGTTAAATAAGAAATAATTAATTTTTTTTCTAAACCAATAAAACTATAATGTAATTTAGATGCAGAAACTTGTGTATCAGTGAGCATATACTGTACAGGCTATTTAGATCTTTTTTGATGCTGATGTCACCAATCAGACAGAAATGCTCTATTTTAACCATGAAAACAGCAAAATTATACCGCCAATGTGAAGAAAACAAAATAAAAATAAATATTTTTATAAAATTCTTCTTTCCATTTGACAAAATTGTGTGCAGGTTGAATAAAAGGCCAAGCAAAGTGAACACAGGAGTAGAAAGAAAACAACGAAGGGCTAAGGCAGTAGCTTGACTGATTAGCATTAGCTTAACTGTGAATAATTAGGCTACTTTGTCAACAGAATAATAGAAAAAAATAGCTGATGTATTTTTTTATATCATGAAGGCCTACTTTGCAATTTGTAATAACGTTATTCAAATCTGTGACGACAGTTTTTGTGACTGACATCAACTAGCAACCTCCAGCAACCACTCACCAACAGGTGGGGGAATAGGACCACACCTTTTTCCCTCTCAACCAGGTGGTTGGACAGGGTCAGCAACTGGTCTCTAGATCTGTGTGACCTAATATAAACTCCAAATGCTGAGTGACCTATAGGTCAGATAAAAATAACACATTATGATATATTGAGTGTAAACTAAGGCACTGGTATAGCAATATATCGATCATATCAGTAAACTGATGCTAAATATAAATATTTAAAAAATATATACATGTTCTCTAAATTGACTCTCTGATCATTTGTCTCACTAGAAAAAAAAAATCATGAATTGTTTGTCATGGTCCTGGGCCGTGTGCCCAGCGTTTTGTGTTTTGTCCTTTTGAGTTTTGTTAGTCCCTAGCTTGTTTTGGTTTTCATTGTTCATCTTAAGTCTGGCTTTGTTATCAGTTGTGGTTTTCTAGTTCTTGCCTCAGTCCCTGTTTAGTTTCCTCTGTGTGCCAGTTCCCCGTGTTAAGTCTCGTGTACCTTGTTAGGTGTTTCCTGTTTTATTTTGACAGTCTCGTGTTCCCTGTACTTTGTGTTGAGGTTTGCTTCCCCTGTGTTATTAGTTTCACTTGTTCCACCTGTTGTGCCCTGCTGTTTCCTCTTGCCCTGATTACCTGATGTGTACTTAAGCCCTCAGTTTTCTTCTGTTCATTGTTGTGTCGTCATCAATTATCCCAGTTTCTTCCTGTTTCTCTAGTTTTAGTTCTGGCCTCAGTCCAGCCCAGTTTATTTGTACTTGTTGTTTTCCCCTTCGCAATAAACCTCATTTAAATTCATCCCTCCGTTTCTGAGTCCTGCATTTGGGTCCGCCTTTTCCTGCCTGCCACTGCAACCATGACACTAATGAAATGAATGAGGATGAAGATAGCAAAAGTTAACTAACTTGTGCTGAAGAAGAAGAAACCTAAAGGAGGAAAGTGTTGGGCATGAGAAAGTAAATCAAAGCTTTAATCAATTAAATGAACTCATCATTAGAATGGAATAATAACTGACCTCACAAATCGCCCTGGTCCTGGTTTCCAGTCCAGTATTTAAGTGTTTCTGCCTGCTTTGATTGGTATTATTATGTTCTCGCTTCCCCTTTTTATTTTGAAAATTACTTGTTTTCCATCATTTCTGATCGTCACTCCTGCCACTTGTGTTCAGTTCTCACCTGTGTCCCTGTGTATAGTCTTGTCCCGCCTCCAGTCACTTTGTCCATCTCTTCCTCTTACAGTATTTCTTGTGCTTCAGGTTCCGCTTTTTGGATTGTGTTGATACTGTCATTATCTGGTTGTCATAAGCATACATAGCCTGTTGTGACGCCATTGTATTCCACGTTACTCATATGCTGATTGGCATTGCTGCGACTGGAGTGTCTTTAAATAGCATCGCTTTTCCTATTCTGTGCACCTCTGTCAGTCTTTTGCGACGTGTATGTCACTCAGCCGGGTCTCTTTTCTTTGTGTCTCGCATTCCAGACCACTCAATTATGCATCTTTAAAGCCTCAGAAGAAGAACTTTGGGAGCAGAGAAGAGTGTTTCCTTGCTTCTCATTTATGCATGAGAGAGGGAGACGGAAAAAGTCAGGTGCTGGCTAGAAAGCAAAATAGAGGATAAGACGGGGAGAACGATCAAGCAGAAAAAGAGAGGAGAGAAAGCAGACATGGGGTCAAAGAGACAGCCAGAGAAGAAGATGGAAGATTATAATGTACAAAAGAAAAAGGGCAGCAGAGATATCTGATTTTTTTTTAACATGTCTGGTACAAATTATCAACACGGTTTGTCAGCACACTCTCTGTGCCACTGGGATGGCAAAATTGTGCTTATGTGTGTGTGTGCGCGAGGGTGCGTGCGCATGAACCAGACTGAATTATTCACAGACAAGCTGCGGCTCGCTGAGTAAACATTAAGCCGACATAGAGATGCAGCCCCACACACAGACAAACACACAAACTCCTGCTCGTTTTCAAGGAGAACCTCCCCTCCTCTGGGTCCTACAGACAGATGGGACTGGAAATGTGTCACTGGGTCAAACTCAAGACGGTTGCGGGCGGCCATCTTGGCACAAATGGGAAGCTTTTCATTACAGTTTTCCTGCGTTTCTGGTGAAGTGATGACAAAGTGAATGACCTGATGAAACGTGTTAAATCGAGAGCAGCGGTTGGCGTCAAGAACGATTGTTCGTTAAGTGAAGAGGGCTCACTGGGTTGAATGTGAACGGGTGCTCAGAGTTATGAGGGTGAAATCAAGAAGATATGAGAATTTTGAGATAAGAAGCAAAATTGGAAAACTAGATGGGCCCTCCTCTAGTTTTAGGCAACATCCACACGTACACTCCATTTCTGCATTTACCTGTGTACACCTTTACCTCCGTTTTTACATCAGACTGTGTGCTGAGTTGTTGTTTGTTGGCTTTTCTTCAAGGTTAGGGTTATATTGCCACCTGTTGCTTTGGCATGTTCTTGACAGACCTTGCAACCTTCCAAAGTGCGTGCAGGATAGAAAACAACTTTATTGCTAGGCTTTTACCTTTTGGCATTCATAAAAATCTATGACAGGCAACATTCCTCATAAAAAAAATGGTCTGTAATATGTTTTATAATGACCCAAATGAACGCTATGAGCCACTGTAACCACTCTGTTTAGTATAGAGGTTATCAGTGATTTGTTAAATTACACTTCCATGCTGAAGATGGGTCTCAATATGGTTGTGCACGGGTTTCAGCGTGCGTTGAGTCGAGATTTGCCAAAATGAGCGGCACACAGTGATGAGTGTGGGACTTTTAAACAAAGCTTTAATACATGCTCTAACGCTTTCTTTGTGCATGAGTGCAGCAGAAAATGAACAGTCGCTTGCAATAGTGTGCATTTTTCTTTTTTTCTTTGTGAACCACTTAACATTGACCTATGAATCACTCAAACGTTTAAAAAAAGGCAGCTAACTGAATGGATGAACCAGCGTTGTGTCTAAACATAACAGACAATTTAGCAAGGAACCAATTTTAAGTTGTAACCTTAGGCAGTTGTCTCAAAAACACACTTAATTCCCATTTCTTTAGTTGAATCTATGAAACATGCCAAAGATAACACAGATTGACAGGTATAAAATATGTTTGCACCAATAAGGTGATTCCCAAAGAGCTATTAGAAGAAAACTTGGCATATCTCAACATGGTGTGCAATGTTTCCTTAAAAAGTTGAGGAAACTGGACAAGTGGGGGACAAAAGAAGAAGTCACAGGCCTAAAAAGCAGTGTCTGAAAGTCATGGCCTTAAGAAATAGAAAAAAACACAGCAAAGACCTGACACAGGACCTGACAGATACATCTGGCTCCTCACTTGATCCATCTCCTGTTCGCTGAAGCCTCATCAGAAATGGTCTCAATGGAAGGGTGGCTGTCAAGAAGCCATTCTTAAGGAAGGGAAATGGGGAAAAAAGGCTGAGGTTTGCTACATTACACAGGAACTGGACTGAAAATCAGTGGCAACAGGTCTCAGGGAATGATGCATCCAAATTTGGAATTTTTGGTTCCAGTCGTCAGTATGTACAGAGGAGGTCAGGAGAGCAACAGTGAGAGTCTACAGCCATCTGTAACACACAGTGGAGCTTCTGTCATGGTTTGGCAGAAAAAAAACACAATGAAATGCCATCGACAATATCATGAAGCGATGGCAGCTTCATTTTTCAGTCGGGTCCCAAACACACTGCCCATGCAGTAACAGCCTACCTGGATAGAAAAAGAGTAGCTCAATACTTTTGCACAGTACTGCATATGCTTATAAACCAAAAGTATTCTATCGATTCTTTTGCAATTTATCATCCGGTAATAATTATTTTGGTTCTTTCCACTGTTTTTCTTTTAATTTTACATCATTTCATTTCAATCATTCACTTCACAGCTCAAGTCTCTCTTCTAGACTTTGCCCGACTTCAAGGAGAAATCATCAGCTATTCTTTATCCCTC
Source organism: Cichlasoma orientale (assembly GCA_034780415.1). Classification (NCBI taxonomy): domain Eukaryota; kingdom Metazoa; phylum Chordata; class Actinopteri; order Cichliformes; family Cichlidae; genus Cichlasoma; species Cichlasoma orientale. The sequence goes on from JAVDPK010000673.1 coordinate 159,084, forward strand.
GGTTTCTCGCATTCTCCTTCTCCTGCATGTTTGTTCGCTCCGCTCTGTCGGCGGAGCAGTGGAACACGGGATAGCTGTCTAACCCCCATCACCTGTCGAGATATGCTGGATGAATGCGCCCTGTGGAAATTAACAGCAGGATTATGCAAATCCAAATTGAACTGTGAAGTTAAGAGGCTCGGCCCAGTGACCTCGTCATCTCGAGCAGGCAGGGGACGGGTGGGTGTGCAGGCAGATCGACGTGCAGCATACGCTCACAAACTCGTACTAATGCATGCATGCATACATACGCGCGTACACACACACAAACACGGATTCGCGCAGTTATATCTGAGTGCGCGTACACTTGTGAGACCGTGTGCCTCTCCTGCCTGTGTGCATGAGCTGAATTATAATTTAGTCATTAGAGCTGTGTCCTGAATTACCACCCACAAACAGACGCATGCATGCACAGGCCACTGGCTTCTCCAGCTGTGACTGCTGAGTCTACTTTGGAGCACCTGTTCCAACAACCCAGAATCAACCCTTAAATCATTTAATGAGATGACTTACATCTAGATATTACAGTACTTTATATAGGTCTTTGTTAGATATCTGCCAGCATTCCTGCTTTTCCAAGGTTTGTCCCATATTTCAGGATCATCTCCTGGTGCTTCAGTTATTCTGTTTTTCCAGGAAGCCCCCATAATTTCCATGATCCTCAAACTTGATTATGGATAATTATCATGCACAGATTCACGAGTTTTGTGTGCTTGTGTATTGTCTTCTATGGAACACAGTTTACACGAAATCCGCACATTACATAGAATTTTAACTCATCTGTCACTGCAAACTGGCAACCCACAATCCAGCTGTGTAAAGACCAGTTTTAATGTTGTAAACACACAAAAAAGTTTAATACATACAGTATTTGCATGTTTTTTCACTTGGAATAAATCCTGAAGAATCACCAGTAGCCTGATTCTGGCTTCAGCATATCTTCCTATCTGCATGTTTTCTTGTTTGCCGCCTCTAGATTCGCTCCCTGCAGCAGTCACCTCAGCAGCAGTATTACCTGGCTGTTGCTCCAGTTCTTTCTGGTTTGGCACAAGTGGCTGAGGGTAAAACCTGCTGAAATAAGAGGTTGCTGACCATGCCCATGCCTTTATGACCTCAGTGTACCCGTCTTCTGATGGCTGCTTGCAGCAGGATAACGCACCATGTCACGAAGATCAAATCATCTCAAACAGATTTCTTGAAGATGGCAGTGAGTGTTCACTGTACTCAAACGGCCTCCGCAGTCGCCAGATTTGGGATGTGGTGGAACAGGAGATTCACATCATGGATGTGCAGCCGACAAATGTGCAGCAACTGTGATGCTATCATGTCAATATGGACCAAAATCTCTGAATAAAAGTTTCCGGCATCTTTTTGAATCGATGCCATAAAGAATTGAAGGCAAAATGGGGTGATACTGTAATAAAGTGGCTGCCGTCCTCCTGCTTTCATTGTGATCGCACTGGTGACAGAAGAACGCCTCCCCTCCTGTTATGACGCAAGCATCTGTGACAAATTAATTCCAGATTTTAAACCATCCGTGTGACTAAGTTCTCAAGAACCAAGACACTCACTTAAAGCAGGTTCACCGGTTGTTCTGGTTGCCACAGCTGTGAAACAGAGCAATCTATCTGTCAGATTATTTTACATCTGTGACATGACACTGGATCATTTCCAGTTTTAACAGCTGTCACGTGTCAAGAAGAGAGAGGCGAGGCAGATCAGGTGATCAGAAGACACTTTTTATTCAGGACTCTGCTTAAAAAACAAGGCTTTTTTTCTATTTAAATGTGTTTATATTTCTGATATATGATTTAATTTGTAAAACCAATAATATAGCATAAATTTAAAATGGCAATATTCAGAAATACTATAATGATACTGAAGGTGGCTCGGGAAAACGGTAGTGCTGTACTGTCACTTTTTATCTCACGCTCATGGGAAAAATTAAAATCCCTAAATTTTGAAGCTTTCAAATCTACTGATGCTACAGAGTGATGACACAGATATGGTAATTGTTGTGTATGTAATAAGACTGAGTATACTTCAAAGACTTCTCAACGCAATCTTTTCTTTCTTCTACTGATTTGATTTCTTTCTTGCAAGCAGGGCATCACCTGGAGAAGTGATGCTACCTCAGGCTCAGAAGTCGCTAAAATAAAGGATCACTTCTGACCATTCGAAAGGAAGAAAGTGAAAAAAGAGATAAAGATGAGTTCAGGGGCTCAACACACCCCCTATTTCTCATCTCTTCATCCAAGATTGTGTCCTTCTGCCTCTGACCTCTGTGACAAATATGATAGATGATGGATGGCAGATATTAATATAAATATAATACATTCATACATCCACACACCCATGGGCATTTGCTCACACATACACACGCACACATCCTTATCATATTTTAGCTCGTGCGCACATTCGTGTGGTCTGCCAGTTTTCGAATTCAGGGAGAATCTAATGGTTGGCATTAGCTCAGCATTCCCCTGACATTTCACTGGAGAAGAGCTTCAGCTGCTGAAAGTGTGTGTGTGCATGCGTGGTGTGTGTGCGTGCATCTGTGTTTGAATATGTGCGAGTGTTCACGGGGCCTGAACAGACAGGCAGACAGCAGTGGGTGTGGGTGGTGTGTGGGAGAGGGCGAAGCAATGCAGTAGAGGTGGCAGAGCTGGAGACGGCGCGAGGATGAGAAAGAGGGAGAGTTACAGGCTAACGGCAAAACAAAGACCCATAAAGAGCAAAGGTGGAAGTCATGGAAGAAATGAGGGAAATTAGACAGTGAGATGAAGAAATACCTAACATTATTCTCCCAGCAGAAGCCCCCAACTTTCATTTGATAAGACAAAGGCTTCATCGACCAGGATGAATGGAATGTAATCCAGTTGCCTTCTCGTGTCTTAAATATTCATTGATTCTCCTTTGTAGCCAAGTTCTGTATCTCATGAAAGCTTAGGTTCCAGTATCGGTGATTTTGTTCGGATTTTCTTTTGAACAGAGAACACATCGCTCTATAAGGCCCGTTACTGGCATTTGGCCAAACCTGCTGATATCGAAGAGAGATGCACAAGGTGTCCTTTGGCAGCAATCCTAATTACTTTCAGTCCTTATTTTATCTTATTTTATCCATCCATCCATTTTCTCCTGCTTATCCTTTTCAGGGTCACAGGGGGGGCTGAAGCCTATCCCAGAGGCAGGGTACACCCTGGACAGGTCACCAGTCTGTTGCAGGGATAACACAGAGAGACAGACAACCATTCACACTCACATTCACACCTATGGGCAAGTTAGAATCACCAGTTAACCTAACCCCTCTAACTGCATGACTTTGGACTGTGGGAGGAAACCTGAGTTCCTGGAGAGAACCCATAAAGAGAACATGCAGACTCCACACAGAAAGGCCCCGGCCAGATGGCGGATTAGAACCAAGGACCAAGGAGATAGAAGAAGAAAAAGAAAAACAAAAGCTCCCATATGGGGTATGAAGCGAATCTGCTGGCTGACTCCCACAAAGTACTTAGTCACTGTTAAAAATGGACCATGAGCTTTCAGCACACAATATTGCTAAGGCTGGTGTGTTGAGGTGCCATTGCCAAAGTACAACTTATGTGTATCTCAGCAAAGTCTGCTTCTGACAAAATGCAGTATTTGATGCCCTGAGGCAATCGGCCTGAGTCCTACTTTTTGCAGGGGATGTATAATTCTGTGTTAAATCTACACTGCAGGTACAGCAAACCCCACTGAAACTCTACAATGTAACCTGACAAGCACCTACCTAGAAATGTATCTACACATTGCGTCGACACAGCTCACAACTATTGGGATTGGCGTGTTCGGTACTGTCACATGTGGTCACATGACCACAACAAAGAGCGAGGACCCAAAAAAAGTCTCAGTATTTTATTTGTTTCTACCGTGGCTGGCAGTGCGCATAAAACACCAGGATACAACCAGTATCCTGCGTAGGTTATGTCGAAGGCTCTTCGAAGATTCACCACAGAAGTCGAAATCAGCTGTTACACCTCGAGTCTCAGTTTTCATACATGAAATTACTGTAACAGTCCTGCGGGGCAAGAAATGGGGATGTGCAAAGAGCGAAATTATCTAAATTCAGGTTATTTAGAGCCAAAATGGCAGTGCCGCTCATTTACTGTGCCGCAGTGGAACTAATGTGTCAGTCGGTAAACTGTCGTTGACGGTTCGAAGGCACGGTTTGGCTAATAATTTTACCATGTGGTAACCCGGGGGACTGTTTTTCACTGTGACTGTAATTGAGATCAGACAGAATAAAACGCTTTTTTTTAAAAAAAGACACAAACAATCTGTGCAAAAAGTGTGTCACTTTTCTCATCATCTTCTCAGGGGATTTATGTATATTCTGTTCTGTCACTGTCTAGGACTCCCTGCGTTTCTCTGCCTTTTTGTGTCATACCTCGCTCTCTCCCCTTAACATAGCTGCTGTCTCTCTTCCTCCCCCACCACCACTTCCTTTCACCCTTCATTTTCCAGTGACACAGAGGATCATATCCTGTCTCAGGGGAATAGGATGTAACTTAATGCGGGTCAGTGATATGCAGTGAAATGCCCTGTACCCACCCCTAACCCAGTTAGTCACTGACATTGTAGTGAATGTGATGCTTTGGGGTGGAGGGGGTCGGTCTATCAATATACTGTATGCATGCTTTGGTCTGTATGATTCCTACCAACCCTGCAGCAACAATCACAGCACTGTCCTCGCACTTGTCTCTTGCAGCTTGATAATGGGACCATTAGGCTTTAATGCACTTGCCGACCTCTGCGGCACTTCTTTAAATTCTCACAATAATGACAGCAATGATTATGATAATGAAGGCTTCCCACTTCTCTAGCAATTGCAGATAGAAAATTTCTAATTCATTATGTCAACAAAAACAGCACGTCCTTGTCTGTGTTCTTCACAGAGGTCAGGGCCTTGTGCAGGAATCGCTGAGCAGGCTGATGATTTTTTTTCTATTAAGACACATTCCACTTAACTGAAGGCCATCGATCAATATATGAATTTTGTTTTGTTTTTTCTCCTTTGGGTCGCTTGTGTCGTTTTGTGCTAGAGGCACTATTTTCCACCATGTAGCCACTGGCTTGCGTCAGTAGTGGAAGTTGGCCAATCATTGTAATCAGTGTAAATTCCAATGGTATCATTGTTTATTATCTTTATTATTAAATTTATTGTTTGCTGTTTTCTCTTGTAATCCCCATTTGGCTCTTTACCCTATGCTCCTGCTAGGGCGATCTCCATCGGCCAATGGCTATCTTTTTCAAACAGTTTCAGTTTTTTAGTTTAATTAATTTTTTTTAAATGTAACCCACATTCATAACAGTCACCTCAAGGTAAGGTGTAAATACCCTACAGTATTACAGGGAAAACCCCAACAATCAGACAAGCCCTTGTAAGCAAAGCTGTTGGTGATGGTGGGAAGGAAGAACCCCCTTTTAACAGGAAGACACCAGGCTCAGGGCGGACAGTCAAAGAGACCATCTACAGTGACCTCTCAGTCACTCCTTGTGTTTTAAGACTTAGATAAACTATACTTTACTTAAATTATACTGATACTTTATTTATACCTTGAGTATATGTATCTACTATTGTTGAGAAACTGTCTTCCCATGTATGGACTTTGCTTGATTTAGAGCTTTCTGTTTGCCTTACCTTGAGTTTTTTGCCACATTGTGTGACCCTCTGACATAGTGTTTGTCATGTCTTTCCTCAAACTAGACTCAAAACTCAAGACTCAAGGCTCAAAACAGACTCAAAAGATGGGAGGTAATTGGCTGGGGAGGGAGGTTTCCCAGCAGGAACCATACCTGGTGCTCTGCCAGAGAAGAGAGAAGCTGTTAGGAGTGGCCAGAGTGAGTGTGAAGAGTTATTGCTGAATTTGTGACGTGATTCAAAGGCTTTACTTGTTTGTTTGTTTTTGGGCAGATGCTCCAGAGGGGTTATTGGCACCCAAAATGGCTGGAAATGCAACAGTGGAGAGTGGGCAGGCAGGTAAGTACTTTCCTTTGCAGGTACGGAGATCAGCAGGTAGACTCAGATAAGAGTGGCTGGTAGTGTCCATAATACTCCTCAGGGAAACTGGAATCCAAGAGAACGGGTTTGTCAAACTGGCTTCAGACGGCAAAGCAGATGGAGAAACGGAGTTGCAGAGGGAAAAGCACAAAAAGAAGTCCTGATTATCACCATTTGGCAATAACAGTCTGGTGGAGAACAGTAGCACCAGCTTCCTTTAAATACCATGAGTCTGATGAGTTAACTCGGAGTAGGTGGGGGAAGGAAAGCCTGGAAAGGAGAAGCTTTGCCCACAGGCAAACAAAAAGGCAAAAGGCCACAACTGTACCTAAGGCTCTGAGATAGGCTTCAGAGGATAAAAGAAACCAAAATAACCTGCCAGGACCATGACAGTTTTGGACTGCTGGATTGTCATTTACTGTGCGATTTTATATTTTGTTTATGGTTTTTTTTTTTTATGCTAAGTTTCTACAGATGGATTTTTCCCTTCTGATAAATGCAGCTAAATCAGCAAAGAAAAAGCTGATCCTGCCTTTAAACATTTCCTGAAATATTCTCTTAGCCTAAACATTTATCCAGTCTGTCAAGCGTCAGCAAATGAGGATGTCATATGGAAAAGTGTGCTAATTACTGTTTTGCCTCAGCTGGAGTGACCGCAGGCTAAGACCATGGCCAGAGGTCGAGTAACCATCTGGGGAAGTTTTTTACAGAAGGCTGGTCAATGAGTTCAGCAACACTTTTTTTTTTTTTTTAAACTATCAGTACTGTAGCAGAGCATCATGTCAGCGCCCTTACAGTCAGTGGAGAGGTCATGAGTTCATGTTTCTGGCTCTGAAAACTTTAAAAATACTTCCACATGCTACATTAACAGTATTTTTTCTTCATGGAACAATGTGGATTAAGTATGCTTTCAGAAATATAAGAACAATGAGGGTCAGTTGCCTGTGGGTCGGCTGTGATTGGCCATCCACTTACACCAATCTGAAAACACACTTCTGGTACTCAGGTTTGATAGATCAAGCTGCTTCACTGGTTTCCTTCACAGAGACGTGAAGCTGGGAGCTTAGTGCTGTGCTGTTTGGTTTAATGAAGCAATCAAGTTAATGTGTCTGCTATCATTTTCAAAAATCAACATAAGATGTTCGAATAGTGCGCATTGTGCACTTTTCACCGCGTGTTTATTCTCATTCTCGAGTGCAGCCTTCAGCCACCCGACACTCAGGGCATTTGGTCATATTTTGGTTACATTACCACCTGGTGGGGTTTTGGCAACATTGCTCATTGGTCACAAAATAATCTGATCTAATGCATTGTACTGACGTAACTATGACTTCATATGTTTTGAATTATGTAATTCTAATAATCCTACATGAAATGTGGCATTTACCCATCACACTTGAATGTGACTCCAAGAGGTCCTTTACAAGTATTTATAGATCACAAGATGACATGAAAGAACGCCTTGTGCGTTGGTGTGAGGCGCTAGCGGCTTTGACAGTGTCGGTATTGGATCCCCCAGGAATGAGCAGGGTTTTTCCTTCTGCTTCCAGGGGCAAGATGAATTTTCAGTGGCATTCAACCGAACTTTTTTCTTTTTTATTTGTGCCTGTAACAATGAAAGACTCAGGTCATAAAGGGATGGATATGGTCAGTAACAATTCTCAGGTAGGCTGAGCCAAGAAAGTGCGCCAAGAAAATATCCCCCACAGATGCATCACGCAGGTGATGCATCTGTGGGCACATGGCAGGATGGATCCAGGCTTTCATGTTGTTTATTCTGACTCTCCCATCCGAATGTTATAGCAGAATTCAAAACTTGGATCAGCAGTTTCTGAAATACTCAGACCAGCCCGTCTGGAACCAACAACTATGGCACATTCACAGTCACCTAACGGTTTGAACTTCAGCCGGTCGTCTTGCCCATGTCTACATGCCCCAATGCATTGCTACTATGTAATTAGCTGATTAGACATTTGTGCTAATGAGCAGTTGAACAGGTGTACCTAATAAAGCACCCAGTGAGTGTATACACACCTGTGTGTTGCATAGATAATGTTTTGACCCGCAAAAGAAAAAAAGCTGTATTATGATGTGTTGATGATTGTCTTTTGTGACCTCTTCTTCTCATCTCATCATGTGATCGATGAATAAATATAAAACATTTGAATTAAAAAAAAAATTTAAAAAAATGCCCATAAAGCAACATTATAAAAATTGATGACATCCATACAAATTGTATGCAAATACAGCCATGCAGCATATGTATCCTCGTTCAGCAGCTCTGCAGGGAACAGTAACAAAGAAGCTGGATTTCACAGCTGACCCTCAGGAGCGAGAGAGAGCGAGAGAGAGAGATAAGGGGCATGAAGAGAAAACTAGACACAGCAGGACGGGGGAAAGATGGAGGAGCTGTTGGTGTTTGAGAGAAGAAAGAAGGGTGACTGCAGGCAGATGGAAAGAAAGACGGATGAGGAAATGAGTGTGGTTCTCGGAGGCAGATACATGGCATAAACATTAGCTCCTTGGGGACAGGAACGTTCAAGACATGTCACGCTGATTATCTATAAAGTGGCAGACTCCTTCAGGAAATCACCTGTAAGGAAACACATTATGATTTACATTCACTTTGAAGCAATCATTTTAATGACAATCGTTTTGTTATACCAGAAGTAATGATTGGCCCCAGCGATTCATATGAAAAAGCCTGGTCGTTTGTGAATAATGTTCATACAGTGAGACGCTGTTGAGAGTCTCGCCTGCAGCTGCTCATTGCTTTTAATCAGACAAGAAGTCAATTTAAATGAATGGGAGGCCAACAGAAAAATACTATAGATTATCCTGGTTTACAGATTTATTTATGTGAAAGTAGATGAAAAGATTTTGGCCATAAAATATCAATATATGAATATACAATTTAATAATTATAATAAATAACTCGTATATTAAGGTATACACATCTGTAGGAATATGACCTCTTTCTAACCCACTTCATAGCTGCTCCTGCTGAACAAATGAAGTGTAAAGCATTCAAGTTTCAGGGTGAAACGTTCAAGAAAACCCACTGGAGACTTTCGTTTGTTAACCTGTGTAGGCAGGCCACCGTGGGACCTCATTAAGGGGGAAAGGTTTTGTTTTTTTTTGTTTTCCCCTCATTGAATTGTTCCATCAACAGCAAAGTAGCAACTTCACAACCATCTTCATTTAAGTTTAGCGACTTTATTTTAGGATTCAGAGTCATTTTGACATTATAGAGTTGAGCACAGTGTCTTATTTCCATATCTAAGCTTTTGTTATGCTCATCAAAGACACTAAGAATAGGCTTTACCCAGCAAGAATAGAGGAAGCTTTCTCTTGAAAAGTAATAATGATAAAATGGCTTTATCTTTCACTGGACTGAGGGACTGTGGTTGCAGATCAGTATCCTGTGGCATCCTTTATCTATGCTAAACTATTTTTTTAAGATAAGGATAATATTTAATTAACTACATATTCCTTAATTCACTGAAGTTTAATTTTTTTGTAATGTATAACACCAAATCACAACAATAGTTATTTTGTTGCTCGTTTAATTCAAAGGTAAAGACTTTGCAGCACTGTAAATAGAAATCAATAATGCAACAATAATAGCATCACTAAATAACTCATTCTCCTCTTTTCACCAGCTTCTACAGAGAAATAAAAGTTGAGGTCATCTGCAGAAGTGATCTCTTCGCTCTTAACTAGTCTGGCTTTGAGCTTGCTGCAGATGACACTGACTGTTTTTCTTCAGCAGTCAGGGCTGCCGACATCTGAGCCTCCAGTTTATTCCAGAACAGCTCTCTGAAGGTGTGTTTAGAACAACACAGGAAAAGGGAGGCTCCTTTGGAGTGATGCACTTGCACTATTTTTGTTTTTTGCAGAACCATTTCTATACACTAGACTAGTTTGATTCCCTCCCTGCACAGGATGATTGCAGAATCATCTTGAATTGTTTGCCTTGTGGAATATGGTCCTACAATAAATTTGCAGTTTTCATGAACACCAGGGTTCCCAAAGTGGGCCAGTGGTGAGCCTTGGCAGCATCTAATGCATTAGCATTTTGCTAGTGCAACGAGTAAAGTGTGCACTGCATGTAGCAAAGAGGCCATAGAAGCATTTCTCTGCACTGACTTCAATCACTGAGAATTCCCTTTGTCTCCAATCCTGTTTTTAATTTTCATGAACAGGTGTTACCAGGGTGAGGAGGGTGTCCGCTAGGGGAATTTTAGAATAGCATCAATGCGTTTTGCGACGGTTCTGTTGGTTCCATCAATTTGACCTTCAACTTGCACTGGAGTGGCTTTCAGCCAAAAGTGAAACAGCTGGGATGAGAGCCAGCACCCCCAAGTCTGAGGCCATAGTTCTCTGCGATGGTATTCTAGCTCTGGGCTGGGGGAGAAAGACTGCCTCAAGCAAGGAAGGTCAGGTATCTTGGGATCATATTCACAAGTCATAAGAAGGTGGAGCAGGAGTTGGACGGGGAGATCGGTGCAGCAGTTGTTATGCTGGCCTGTTGAAGCCTGAGCTGAGCTGAAAGGTGAAGCTTTCGATTTAGCAGTCCACCTATGTTTCAACTCTCATCTGTGGTCATGAAATCTGGGTAATGACCAAAAGAGTAAGGCTGCAAATACGAGTGGCTGAAATGAGTTTCCTCCACAAGGTGGCTGGGCTCAGACACCCGGGAGAAATCTTGGAGTAGAGCCTCTGCATTTCAAAAGGATCCGGTTGAGGTGGTTCGGGCATCTGGTTAGTGTGCCTACTGGGCGCCTACCTTTGGAGGTTTTGCAGGCACGCCCAACTGGGAGGAGACATCAGGGTAAACTCAGAACACACTGGCGAGATTATATATCTCGTCTGGCCTGGGAACACCTCGGGATCCCACAGCAGGAACTTGAAAGTGTGGCTGGAGAAAAGGACACCTGGATTATCCTTCTTAACTGCTGCCTCTGTCACCCAACTTCAGATAAGAAGGAGAAGATGGATGGATGGATGGATGCACTCTGAGAACTCCTGATTTAACACATACTGACAGACAAAACCGTCCACTTGAAACTAGAGCACAGGAGGTGGGAGACATTTTTATTGGGATGGCAAGTTGGAGACCATTACTTACTAATGTTGGCATGGCCCAAAAAATGTGGGGCAAATCACCAGGCCTACAGACTGCACACTTTTATGTGTAAGTATACAGTATATGGAATATGTGCATAGCCTTCAATCAGACTTTACCTGGCCAACCCTAGCCACCCCTTATCCCCACCCCTTAGCTCCATCGCTGCGTGGAACAACATGGACATTTCATAAAGAACAGCTCAAAAACTCCAATACCAATTAGGTCATAAAGGCCAGAGGTCATCCACAGTCTAGCAGACAAACCACCTGCTGCGTTTTCCTGTTTTCCTCTTGGCGCCATAGCTAATAAACATCATCCTACGCTCTGTTTTCCACCGCACATCCGCACACAAGCACTGACCCATCACCCTAACCCCCCACTGATAGCTCTCAATCTTCAGCTCCCTCTTGCTCTCTAGCACTCTTATTTCTTTATTTATTCTCTCTCGTGTGATCACTCAGTCTCTGCCTGTCTCACTCTGTTTGTTTGTATGTGGATAAGAACACAGACAGGGATAGCGCTGTCTGTAAACACAGCAGAGAAACAGGCTGCGGTGAGGATACAGACAAAGGCAATACCAAAGACCTAGAGAGTGACACAAAAGGAGCTTCATCAATGATCCATATCTATTCTACTGCAGGTCTAATACATGCCTCAGCTGGCAGCAGGCTCAACCAATCAGAGCATGACATACATTCATAGAGTCTCAGTATCCCATGGCTGCAATTTTCCAGACCTCCCCTGTGGCATACAGAGGATGGTAAACAAAATTGACAGGATTCACACAGGCTTACAATATGCAGGGCATAACAGAGTCTGTCCATTACTATCTAACCTCCTTCTTTTGTTCCATCCATGAAAATTACCACAGAAGTAGTCCCACCAACAGTCTGAGCTCCTTCCCCACGCAAGTAAAATTAAATCATGCCATCCATTGCTGCCTTGGCTGTCTAGACTGAGAAAGAGAGAAAGACATAGAAAGCGGTGGAGACGGTTTGGTATGAAGGTGGAATGCGGGGAGGAGGTCTGAGGCAAAGTAATGAGGATGAAAGAAGGTCAACGTGAGGATGAAAAGACTTGTAATTGTTAAAGTGAGTCGACAGACATGTAAAGAGCGGGTAGGGAAGAAAGCCGTGTCAAAAATATGTGGACCAACAGGTAACGCAGTCTACTCTTGTTTGTGTTTGTGCCGCTGCCGAGCCTTTAGCTTAGCCCCTGCCAGCAATAAGACAGAGGTCACAATATAAAAGGAGTCTCTCTGTGACATGAAGGCAGAAGTTAGAAATAATGAAAACTGCCCACTGCAACCAAAGAGCTTCATAAACCGACACCGGTGCGAGGCCAGAAATCCCACATAAGCTGGAAGAAAATTACTATCTATCTGACACGAGAGTAAGTCAAACAGTGAAATGGAGTTTGAGCAATGAGAGATGATGTTTACATTTTTAAGTGAGCTTGGAGGAGAAGTATGAGAGGTTGCTGTCGCTATGTGAAAGGTGCACAAAGTTCAGTTTCTATTTAAATTGACCTTGACTGTGGCTGCCTCTGTCTCTCACATATAACCATTACATACTGTTCATATTCTGTGTTCATGTTGCCTTCATAGTATGGTTCACGCCACAATGTTTCAGAGAGCAGGGAGACTGTATTTAGTAGGTGTCACAGAAATCATAAAAAAAAGAGAGATACCCTTTATATTAATTTAGTGTTAATTAATATTTAGAGCACAAAACTTGATTATTGCCAACTTGTCTGTGCATTCAAAGCAGTGGCAGGAAACCTTGCGAGTGTCACAATCTGTCACTGGTTTGAGTGATCTTCTGAGTTCCCCCGGTCTAGCACCTGTCTTCCATCAAGCCCCATCACCTGCATGATTTATGGGCCAGCTCGACCTTCCAGTCTCCACCAGATTATCTGCTCAGTAACTGGCTCAGTTTTGTTGCTCGTTTGAAATCCTTTCCCTACGTTTGTTTTCTTGTGCCTTCCAGTGAATGCTCCTCCGCCGGCCGCAGGAGTGGACACCACCACCTCTCATCTCTCTGTATCTCCCAGAGCTGGTCATTTCCCACCCTGCAATGCTAAAGACTGAAACACTTACCTGCTGCTCCTCTGCCTGCTCACCCTCCCATGTCTCCTCTTCTCCCCAGAAAGATAACTCAGCCAGTAGACAGAAAACCTAGTAAGCACACAGACTGCAATATCTGTGCATCACTTTCTCAAACTGTTCTCAGAACCACTTGAAACCTAAATATTCTCCTTCCTCTCCCAGAACAACCTCCCCATGCTGACCAACAAGACTCCCCAATTGTAACACCTGTACAACAGTATAAAATTTTAAATATTTTTGTGCATTTTGGGTCACTTTAGGAAAAGTTATCAAATTTCAGGTCAAAATAAGGACATTCAGGGTATTTTTGCTGCTGTCAAATGTCAAAACACATCAAATTTGACCCGAACAGTATGTGAGGGTTAAGGCAAAGGTCATATGTTTTTTTTAATGAGACTCAACAGGGATCAGGGGAAAAAAGCAACTGCAGTGTGTTAGAAAGAAAAGGAAGCAGAACTACCAGTGGAGCGAGAGGTTTATTAACATTTTAAAACAGATTACATAACTGTGGCCACAGGAAAAAACACACACGCACACGCACAAAACTTGTAGGCCTACGGTCACAAGAAGGAGTAAGCCAAACAAGCAAACGCGCTCCTTTCCACAGAAAGGAGGAGGCAGCTGGCAAAAACAACGGTCCACTGACATTAGCCGTGCCCTCTCTCTGCCGAGCTGATGGCTGAGTGGAGTCGGCTGGGCCCGAACCGCCGGCTCCATGAGACACGAGAGAGAAACACAGAGACGGAGAGAAAAAAACTATCCACTTCACATGGGCCATAACATGTTTATTGATTTCAAAGCACAGCACTCAAGGTTGAAAATGTTACTGTGAGTGCCAAGCTAGTTTTGACTGGACTTTTGAAATGTCACCCAAAAAAAAGAAGAAAAGTAAAAACAGCAGCAGCAGCTGGGTTGACAAAAGAGAAGCTTAGGCCACAGTGGTTGGGGGGAAAAAAGAAAAAAAATGTCCTTACTGTAAAAAGAAAGTGTCTGTGTTTCAGCCATCCATCCGTTTTCTTAAATCCAATTCAGGGTCGTGCACGGCTGGAGCTTATCCCAGCTATCACAGACTGAGTGGCGGGGTACACCCTACAAGGATCGCCAGTCTATCACAGGGCTAACACGAAGAGACAGATGTGGGCTCATCTTTTTAAAATCATGTGCTGTGAATTCAGGATTCAAGGCTGTATATTACAGCAGTACTGCTCCGAGCTAAATGCTAATATCAGCATGCTCACAGTGACAGTAAAAACGGCTTCATACTCAGAACACTGCGCACGCTGGAGGAGGAAATAATGCGGCCCCGCAGTACGAGTGCAAGTGGTCGCCAAATGGTCCAGAGTGCACAAGAAGATGCTTGTGAGCAGGAGATCAAACTACTGTAAATGAGGGAAGGTTTTTGTATTTTTAGACCCAGAACTTTTTAACCACATTTTGTATGTGTTAGCAAGCTGCAGTAATTAATGTGCGAAGTTGTAAACATAAAGAAAAAACACACTCTGGGTTTTCTAAACCTCTGAGTGAATCTTTAAAAAGCTCGACAGTTCTCGACTCACTAGAGCATCTTTGGGATGCGGTGTTTCCAGCACCTTGTTGAATCTGTGTCATAAAGAATTAAAGCAGTTCTGAAGCCAAAGGGAGACCCAAACCAGTACCAGCTGGTGGTAACTGGTGGGTAAGTAGCCTAAAACTGACTTATGAGTGATAAAATGTGTGCTGCAAACGTGGACATACAGGAATCTGCATGTTGATGTTTAATATGTGTAATGTTCAACATATTCGCCATCTCAGTGTGATTGCATACTAAGCTTTTGTGTGAGGCTGCCCAACAGAAATCCCCCCGGACTCAGCTAACTGGAATATGACAGTGAGGGAAGAAAAATGCTGAAGACGAGGATGAGGAGAGGAGGTAACGAGCGCTGCCACTGTCAGTAGAATATCAGTCTGAAAGATTAAAAGAGCAATACTAAATAAAAGCTATGTAGAGGTAACAAAAA
>JAVDPK010000673.1:174442-203560 GCA_034780415.1 Cichlasoma orientale
CCCCCCCCCCCCCCCCCCCCCCCCCCCCCCCCCCCCCCCCCCCCCCCCCCCCCCCCCCCCCCCCCCCCCCCCGAGAAAGCGGAGGAGAGGATAGGCAGGAAAATGAGATGGGTGATGATGGTTAGGAAAAGCACAGATTAATTATACTAGTAAATCTACTGGGAGTTACCCAGGAGAGACAAGAGATAGTAAGTCAAAAATAAGGAAGATGGGAGGAGGAGGGTGAGGAAAGCAGAAAGTCTCCAACAATAGAATTACGTAGCTAGTATAAAATGAATATTTAAAAATATTGCCCATCATCCTTGGAGAAGATGTGATTCATAAAATTGCAGCGGAGGAGAAGCAATCAGCGAATACCAGTTGGGTGAGTGTGATTCAGACACAAACGAATTAGAATATCAAAAGCAGAGAGGAGAGGAGCGAGCATTCAGAAGCAGAGGCGGGGAGTGCAGAGACGTATAAAGCAAGGTGACACGGGGTGAGTCAGGTTGTTATGTTGCTGTGTGACCGGGCGAGCCCTGGAGGGTCTCGGGGTTGCGCAGAATTTCAAATGAGGAAGAAGCTGCAAACAGGAGCTGCCACCACTCCCGGGAACAGTGAAAACCTCCTATCAGTTAGACTGATCTTTATCCCCTCCCTTCCCCTCTCACGACTCGGTAAGGAGCACTGCTAATTCACATGCACTCATGCAGACTTCCACATTTAAGCAACAGGCACGGGCCTGCTTTGGAAAGAGATCAGAAATGTTTAAAATGAAAGCAAACAAGAAACAGTGGAAAATGACCTGTATGCACACACACACACATGTGCAGGCTAGACACACAAACGCATCAAGCTACCCAAACTGACCATGAGACAATACGAGAGCACGGGGGCCAGCAGTCCATTCAATAACAGCTCAAATTGGAGGAAATGGGTTCTGAAATTACATTTTCAGAGGTTCTCATTTTAAGTGCATGACTGCAGATTCACATTCATTTCCTGTGGGACGGAGGGAGGGGGGGTCAAGCGTCACATCAATCAGACATAGCGCAGTTTCATCTTACAGCCATTCACAACCTGTAACGAGCTTAACGGGACGAGAAAATGTTTTTTTTCTGTCCAACTGGGGAGAGGCTCTCGAGCACCTGATGCACCCGTTTTGTGCATTTACAAGCGCCTTCGACATCTGAAGTGCATGGTCTGCAAATGTCCTGCGAATGAATGAATGAATGAATGAATGATTGTGGGCTTCAAGTGGAGTGGCATACTGTGTGATGACAGCAGGAGCAGAAAATTTTCAGTCGGCACGATGCGACGAGTATACATACACACTCACTTGGTGCAAAAGCTTCATCCTCACGGTTTTTGGATTAAAAAGAGGGGGGGGGGGGGGGCAGCATTTTGGTGTCATGGGGCCCACCCAAGCCAGTGGGAGTGTGTGTCACACTGCTGCCATCTAGTGTTTAGTCCCAAGAAACAACAATTTGAAGCAGCACAAAGACGACTTGTTTCAATTTTTAACAAGAGGAGGGATTACAGATATAACTCTATATATCAGTAATAATAATAATATATTTTAATATTGTATATCATTTAAATGGAAATCTCTGAACATTACTGAAAGGTAAGGTGTGTGTGTGCTGAAGTGTGATGGGTAGAGGATCTGAGGCGCCATCAGGAGACTGAGAATGCGTGTTGCACTTAAGATGGAGCATTTCCGTGGTCTCTTCTTTTTATCTAATACTCACTAGGATTCTAAAAGAGCATTAAAATGCATCACATTTACAAAAGAGAACAGACTGAGAGACAAAACGCTCAAGGTCTGCAGACTCTGGACATCCGGCACACAGATGTTTCACTGAAGGACACAAAGAGAACTTGTACGAAAGTGCAGTAACGGTAGCCTGAAGCATCCAGATCAAAGGCACTTCCCTCACTTCTTTTAAGCCTCATAAATCTGCAGGAGTTTGTTTTGGCGGACTGATTTTAAGTGACAGCTGCTCACAGGGGACAGAAGCCAGCTTTATTGTTTGAGGTCTCTTCAGTGAAGCACCACGCTGAATAGTTTATGTGCGTGGTTATAATAGCCGAGGCATTGTGCAACATCAAATGTGTTGGAGCAATAATAAATGAGGATTACTCAAAATCATTTTGCAACTCCGTGAGATAATTTACAGCCCAGCAAAACCATTTTTTATCTGGATTATAAATGAACTTTCATCTACTTTTTTTGTTTTTCATTTCTTCTCATGATAGAACAAATATTTGCGTCTCTGTGTACTCTGATGAATGAAATTAAACTGTAAAATATGAGTGAAAGCATGAAGGAATACAAAGAAATCCAATATAGGAGGCAGCACTGACGTTCTCTGTCTCTTGTTGACTCAGATCAGGTCAGAGTGAAGCTTCACTGCACAGAATAATATTCAAAATCCAGAAATTATATGAATTATTTTTAGTTTGATTAATCTTACCAGGATCTCTCTGACTGAGGTGTATGACACAGTATTATGGGTCGCATCTGGCTTACATAAACCTTGATAGAAGGGTGCACAATTTTGTAATACTGCAAACTCGATTTCAGTTAAAGGTAGCTTCAAAAATCAAAGCACAGATTAATGCAAAAGTGTCCATTTAATCCATAAATATCTCTGATTTTCTTGTGACTGCTGCCAATTTAAACATGCAGAAGATGGATGTAGCCACTGTGACATCACTGAACTCCAGTTCTGAAGCCTTGAGAGCAGCACTGATGCCGGGAGTCGCTACGTTTGAACAAAAATGTTACCTAGCTAGCACTGGTTAGGGTGCAGCCTGCTAATTTGTGCTTAGTAAAACACTAATGAAAAAGTAGAACACAGCCTATAATCACAGACACTGACTTCAAGACAATAATTTTTAAGAAAATTCACTTTGAAAACAGCTGTTCTACACTCACCAGCCACTTTGTTAAGCACACCTTGTAGGAAATCAGCCAATCACTTGGCATCAGCTCAGTGCATTTAGGTATGTAGATGTGGGCAGGAGACCCTGCTGAAGTTCAAACTGAGCATCAGAATGGGGAAGAAAGGTGATTTAAGTGACTCTTTGAATGTGGCATGGTTGTTGGTACTGTAGGAGTGTGCAGATCGATCCAAATATCAATAGTATCGATACATCGCTGGTATCGGTATCGGATCGATACTAGTATGACAGGATCAATGCTTTGATTTTTCTAATTTATGTTCAGTACGTTCCACCTGTTCGTCTATGAAAAATGTCTAAATATAATGTGTTTTTTGTTGACTGTCAAGTCTGTTTTATTTATATAAAACATTTAAACAGCAGAAGCTGACCCAAAGTGTTTTAAACACAGGCAAATTTAGATTCCAGGTCTCCAAAAAATGCAGGTTCAAAATACAGGAAACGCTCAAAGGTGTGTTTTGTTGTGTTAACTAATTACTGTGGAAAGTAAAAATCACAGTTATTTAGTGGTCATTAAAATGTGACCAGATTTGGCAAATCTCCCCTATATAAGCTACCTTTATAAGTTAAATGTATCTGTACTGGTATCGGCAATACTTGCCCTGTATTTACCTGGTATCAGATCGATACCAAAATTTGCACACCGCTAGTTGTCGGTGCCAGATGGGTGGGTCTGAGTAATTCAGAAACTGCTGATCTACTGTGATTTTCCCACACAAGCATCTCTGGGGTTTACAGAGAATGGTCCGGGGAAGCAAAAATATCCAGTGAGAGGTCTTGTTGATGTCAGAGGTCAGAGAAGAATGTCCAGACTGCTCTGAGCTAAGGAAAGTAACTAACTCAAATAACCATTTGTTATATATGCACATCAGACAAACTAGCAACCAGAGGAGGACTATATAGGACACAGATGAGGGCAGAACACAGGAGGAAACGATCAACATGAGGTGAAAGCAATCGGGGAGGGAAAATGCAGGAAGTAAAAGTAGAACTGCAAAAGAAGGCTAACCTTCAAAGTCAAACAGGAAAGAGAAACGACACTAAGACACGGAGGGTAAAGAAGACGTCAGGGACAAGGGTACACAGAAAGCACATAAAGGTGCGCATGAAGATAAGAGGGTGTGCTATGGTTGAAGTAGAGATAATGGAGAGTAATGTGAGAGAGATGGTTATATCTGTCTGCTGGCATATAAGTATATTTGACCCAGGATATTTGAAATGTGTGCTGCTTTCTCGCCTCTAAATCTGCTGTCACTATTCGGTGAGTGAGATATCACTAAACCATGCAGAGGTGCACCGTTATCTCTGTGCCCCAAAAAGACCACTGATATCTCTATTTCCTGCGTGCACGCGCACAAATACACACACGTGGTTTTGGATTTCCACAAATGCACAGGCACCAGTAAACAGATGCACAAAAGCACACACACATCAACACGCACCTTCACACAGAGATGTCGTTCCCAAAGGTGCACCCTACAGAGGCGTGCTGACACTCCCAGCAATCACACAGCGCAAACAATTTATGCTGAATGTTTTTTTGTTTTTTTATTCTGAGAAACCGTGACTGCTGAAATTGGTGGAATATAAACACGGGCAGGTTCATTCTGTCTCAGCAGGCACACAAACGCACACACTCAGGAGTCCTCTGAGCAAAGCACCCCAGTCAGGAACAGTCAGGGCTCAAACATCTCAAGAAGAGATAAGCGAGCTGCAGCGTCTTTCACTTTTTGTGGTTGCATCAACAACTACCGCACTGTGTCACCCACACTATGAAGACTCACTTCAAAAGCCTGTGATGAAAATGCACTCAGTTCCCTTTACTGAAAATGAGCTCAGCAGTGCCTCTCTGTGGTCATCCAAGCATACTGAACACATTCTTATCTTTGTATGACCACAATACCACCTAATCTATATTACTAAGGGCTGCAAGGGATTAAGGTTTAAAGTGGTCTAGCACACATTTTATAAAAGCCCCTGCTGTTATCTGCTGAGAGGATAGTGTTGAGGACTGCTCTCCACAAAGAGGGTGCTGCTTTCAAATCTATATTTTCTCCTGCAATCAAAAACATGTTAGATTAGTGCAGGCTGACTTGGCCCAGGACAGCAGTTCAAAAGCGATTCTTAATATCAAGAGTTTCACTTCCTTACTGAAAAGTTTAAAACCTGAAGATCTCTCTCTCGCTCTCTGAGCATTTCAACATAGTGCCTACACTTGTATCTACTGTTTTCCACATATTTTTCACATTTCCACAAAGAAATCGTAACATAAAAAAAATAAACTGCAGCTCATTCAGAATGGCTATGTGGCTACAATTTAGGACCAAATCATTGTAATCGTGGTCATTATGTTTGGCATGTTATGAGTATAATGATTCTAGAATAGTGGCTGATTATTAGCTTTAATCTTTTCGTTTAAAACACTGAGAGCAGTTTTTAAACCCCCTTTTTATCTGTTTAAAGAACACGGCAGTGCGGCAGTAATGAAATAGTGAAGAAAACCATAAAAGGAAGCAGTGAGAATCATCATGACTCGTCTGCATGCAGCGTGAATCATTAGATTCACGCTGCATGCATGAGTTGTTTTTTTTTTTTTAATGTATTCTCTCACCCTAATGTAAAATCAAATCAAATTTGAACACGTGATTTATGATGAAGGCTATCTATCAATGTTCGAGCCCCAGGTGTGGATTTGATGGGTGATTTATTAATTCTAATGAAAGCCGATGCGTTGGTTTACTGTACGCTTTTCACAAATGAGTTTTGTTAGCTTAGCATAACAGCAGAATAATCGGCTGTAATTATCATTAATGACTCGTAATTATACAGCGTCAGGACGTCGCAGGGGGACGTGAGCTCAATTACTAACCGCGTCTGCAGCCATGCCGCCTCCTCCATCAGCTTCTCTCTTGTGCTGCGTTCAGCTGCTATTGGAGATTTGCATGATCAGCTCTATTTTACTTTGCAGGCAGCAGTGGCTGCATCGAACGTCATGATCATCACATTTACCATTTCTATCAGCAGGTTTATGGGTTATAAATATTGTTTGTTGTGATGTTTTGCTTGTATACAGTTGGTTTTAGATTTTATCCTGTTTTTATTAAAATACAGTCCAGTGCAAACGTCTTGAGCCGCCCCCTCATTTCTTTACATTTTGCTTCCAAGAAGGCAGACTTTATTATCATTCTTTTTTTTTTTCTTTTTTTTGGAAGTGGTCTTGAGCAATAGTTCCACAGGCTTTCTGAAGGGCTTGGAAATTTTTTCTTTGGACATTGTCTTCTTTTTTTTTTTTTTTTTACATATTTTCAGTCCAGTCCTTGCCTCATCATTCTAAGAGGAATGTTTTTTGTTTGTTTGTTAAGCCACTAAACACTGACCTAATAATCATCCAACTATTAAGCACCTAAGTCAAGCAATGAACATAACAGGAAACTTATCAAATAACTGTTTTTAAATTGTATCTTTAGGAACATTGTTGCTAGGAGCCTTTCACAGAAATAAATAATTTGTTACCATTTCGTCAGTAGAACCTATGAAAATACCAAAGATAACACAGTTTGACAGGCATAAAATTTTATTTTTGCACCAACAAGGTGCTGCAAACCTAACCTATCTCAGCATGGTGTGCAGTGTGACTTTAAAAAATTGAGGAAACTGGATGGTTGAGGAACAAGGAAGTCGCAGGCCTAAAACAACTTGCTACAGCAGATGAACAGTACCTGAAAGTCATGTCCTTAAGACATAAGCAGTGAGTCCTTCCTCCAGCAAAGACCTGACGCAGGACCTGAGAGATGCATCTGGCCCTTCACTTTAGCCATATACTGTTCAATGAAGCCTCATCAGAAATGGTCTCAGTGGAAGGGTGGCTATCAAGAAACCATTTTTAAGGAAGGGAAACAGGGAGGAAAGACTCACGTATGGCACATTATACAAGAACTGGACTGAAAATCAGTGGCAGCAGGTCTGATGGAGTGATGAATCCAAATGTGAAATGTTTGGTTCAATTCTTCATGTGTACATGTACATGTGTACAGAGGAGGTCAGGAGAGAGGTACTATAGTGAGCATCTACAGCCATCTGTAAAACACAGTGGAGGTTCTGTCATCGTTGAGGCGGCATTTCAGCCAGATCTTGTAAACTTGATGGAACTATGAACACAGAAAAATACCATCAGATTTCGATCTACCATGTAATACCATCTGGAAAGCATCTGATTGGCAACAACTCCATTTTTCAGCATGACAATGATCCCAAATACACTGCCAATGCAATAAAAGCATACCTGGATAAAACACACACACACACACACACACACACACACACACACACACACACACACACAATGGAACACTATCAGTCATGGATTGACCTCCCCGGAGCCTGGACCTCAACATTAGTGAAGCAGTCTGGGATCATCTTGACTGAGAACAGAACAAAAAGCAACCAACATCCAAAGAAGAGTTTTAAATCTCCTTCAGAAGTCTGGAGAACTATTCTTGAAGACTACTTAAAGATGCCTCAGAGAGTTCAGGCTGTGTTGAAGAATAAAGGTGATCATACCAAATACCACATTTAAAAAAACAACAACAACAAAAAACAGGTTGAACATTAAAGAAATTCGATTTAAATGTAGGCCTACTGCGGCATGCATGTTTGTTTGTGCTCTGCCAGTAGAAAGAACACCCATCCACATAGAGGATCCTACTACTGGTTTCATACTGGTCTGTAGCTCAACAGTTAATGATGTACCATGCAGAAAAATGTAGCCGTACACACAAAGGAAGGGAGAAGACTGATAGGTAGTAAACATGTATAAACAATGCAAATTTTCAACTTGGCTTTGCAAATATCTTATCAGGAAAGGAATGCACTAAACAAATTAGTTAAGCTTCACGCCCACCCCGCGGGAAGGGCGTTTTGATGAGAAAAGCTAAATGTAAACAGAACATTTACTGGTTCGCTGGAAAACTGGAGCGTGTCGAAGACATATCAGAAAACAGGCTTTTCCGTGGAGCACCTGAACGCAGCACTGACTCTACAGTTGCGGGAGATGCTTTTAGTCGCAGCTCGCTCTCTACGTGGCTGCAGCAGAACATAAAAGAAAATGTACAGGAAGCGGGCAGCTGAATTGCTCCACACAGAGTGACCATGGCCGGTCGGTGGCGCGACGGTCCTCGCATCTGTTCGGGAGAGCGGGACGGTGGCCTGAAACCGGCACGAAAGCTCCGCCAGCAAGAACCGTTCTTAGAAACCGGGGACGCGACGGAGTCGTCGCGGGGGCTGCCGCGATGGATGCGGC
Source organism: Cichlasoma orientale (assembly GCA_034780415.1). Lineage (NCBI taxonomy): Eukaryota > Metazoa > Chordata > Actinopteri > Cichliformes > Cichlidae > Cichlasoma > Cichlasoma orientale. The sequence goes on from JAVDPK010000673.1 coordinate 182,688, forward strand.
TTTACTTCTACGGGATGCACGGCGTGACTCTGGATGTCCTGCTGTCATCCTTGCAGGGGGTTTTAAACTATCGGGACCCTAAACTGGTGGGCTTTTCCTCTCCGTATCTTTACATCATGCATTCACTGACCCATTTTGCGCTGGAAAAGATCTACTCACAGAAGAGGTGCTTCCGAGGCCGGGCTGTGGTGTTTCATCTCGTTTTCTACCCGTCCATCTACATCGGGCTGCAGATTCTGATCGGGAACATTAACACTTTGGCCGAGCAGGTGAAGGTAGTTTCTGGGACGCAGCTGGTAGTGCACTACATCCTGGCTCTCTACTTCTCTCAGGTGTTTCACAGAGGACTATCACATTTACAGTATCACACATCCTTCTCCTCCGACCTCCAGAGAAAACTCGAGGGCAGCTGGAGACCTCTTCACGGTCTCCCCGGCTTTGCGCGCTTCTTATTCTTCGGGATGCACGGCTTTCTGGACGAGGTCCTTTTCACCTCTCTGTTCAACCTGGTGGAGAAGTCTGACAGGACCCTCAGCGGTCACACGTCCCTGTGGTCTTTCCTGATGTACGGGAGCTGCAGCTTCGTGGTGGAAAGACTCTACCTTTATCTGCACTTCAGCAGAGGCTGGGGGACGTGGCGGCGGCTCCCCATCTACATCTGCTTCGTCTACACGTGGGAGTTCTCGTGGGGTCTGGTCCTGAGGCAGTTTAACGCCTGCTCATGGGATTACTCCCACTATCCTCACAACTTCATGGGACTTATCACCCTCCTCTACCTGCCCGGGTGGGTCTGCCTGAGTCTCTATCAGGACGTGCTGTCCAATGTGCTGCTGAGAATCAAATGCACCAAAGATGTGCATGATCTGAGTGAAGAGAATGGAGACATTAATGGACAACTGGAGCCAAAGAAAAAGCTACTTTGATTTTTATTTTGGAGGTTTTAAGCAGCTGTTTCTTGGGCAGACTCTGGACCACATTTGAGTAAGGAAGAAACACAACCTTCTAATTTTAAAAGGACATTTATTTATTTCCAAACTGATTTCATGAGAGTAAACAACAACGATTTGAGGCTCCTTCACCTTTTGAAAATTAGCATTTGTGCATATATCAAAATATTTGTGGCATGTTATAAAACAGCCCTCAACTAAGGGTGTAATTCTCCTAGAATTACATGGAATTTCCACAAATTGTATCTGAAATTACAATGTAATTATATTTACTTAAACGTACCAATGGTGGATACACTAGAATAAGGGGGTAAAGAGTTATACTGTAAGTAATTTTAAATAGTATAATTATTTATTCTTTCCTGCCAAAACTTGAATTATTACCCCCTTATTCTAGCGTATCTGCTGCTAAGTATTTCTAGGTAAATACACTATATTGCCAAAAATGTTCACTCACCCATCCAAATCATTGGATTCAGGTGTTCCAGTCACTTCCATGGCCACAGGTGTATCAAACCAAGCACCGAGGCATGCAGACTGCTTCTGCAATTATTTGTGAAAGAATGGGTCGCTCTCAGGAGCTCAGTGAAGTCCAGCGTGGTACCGTGATAGGATGCAACCTGCGCGACGAGTCCAGTCCTGAAATTTCCTCACTACTAAATATTTCAGTCAACTGTTAGTGGGATTATTATAAAGTGGAAGTGATTGGGAACGGCAGCAAGAATGGTCAAAAATTCCCATGAACACTCCTAAACCTTGTGGAAAGTCTTCCCAGGAGAGTTGAAGCTGTTATAGCTGCAAAGGGTCAGCTGACATCATATTAAACCCTGTGGATTAAAAATGGCATGTCACTCAAGTTCATATAAGGCAGACGAGCGAATACTTCTGGCAATATAGCATTTAATTAAATTGTAATTCCAGGTAAAATACATGGAAATTCCATTTTATTCCAGGGTAATTATACTCTTAGTCGTGGACTGTATTATAAAGCACTCCCAGATATTCAATAAATGTAATTTTCTTCAGGCAGGAGAAGACAGGTGTGTTGTCTGTGGCGGTAAGAACCTTAGCAAGTTATGAGTACAGGTTAGAGTCTGGACACTTGTTGCCTGTCTTTCCCCTCGGCTGTGCCTGATTTTTCAGGGTCCGGTAATGAAGACAAAACACAGCTTCGGACCCTAAATGTTTACCTAACTTGATTTCAATTCAATTACTGCCGTTTTTATCTATTAGGTATAAAATACAGTTGCAACATGAACAACTTTTACGACCTCATGACTTTGAAAGTGTGAATATTGAGTTGTGTGTGGATTGCAGTGACTGATTTCCTGTCCTTTCCACATGACAGATCTATTTTGGAGTTTTTCACATATACATGAGCATGCTTTAAGTGTCCTATCTGCATGCTAAAATTAGAAGTAATGCATTTTTATTCACTAAACCGCATGTATTTTTACCTAATATTCCAAAGTCAGTATTTCAAGACAGCGGCACCTGTTAATCGTTCACCTTTTTTCTTCACATTTATAAACAAACTACTTCCACTCAGCTTGTTAACATGATCACAGAATAATGCATGGCGATGGTGAGAGTAGATATAACCCAGTAATATATGTAGCAAAGGAGAATCTGTAGCTAAATGAATACGAGGAGACGTGATTTTGCAGTTTCTTTGTCATGAGCCAAACATTGATTTGCTGGAGTGCCTTCCTGTGCAAACTGAGTCCACCAGACACAAACAAGACTCAGCTTTTTATCTGCAAGTGCTGCAATTGTGGGTCACAGGTAGTGCCTGTGATACTGGATTTTTAGGGGCCATTGCCAATATTAGATACAATATATGGGACATTATTGATATGTGGGTTGAAATGGCCTCCACAGTCACCAGATCTCAATCCAATAGAGCACCTATGGGGTGTGGTGGTGGAACAGTAGACTTGTATCACAGATGTGCAGCAATTGTATGATTCTGTCATGCAGCGTCATACAGTTACATATAGATACAGAGGTAGATAGAGTTTGTGTGACCTCTTCATTTATTTGCATCAATCGCCTTCAGGGCAAGAGGGGAATTTTCTGCATATATACTCTGCACTGCCGTCTGCTCAGCTGTGACGATGCTCTGCTACGCGTACTGCAGACAGTCCTGAGTTGCTCCACTGGAAAAGTTATTTCTTAATAATACCAAACACATTTTTCTTTGTTTCTGTAAAGAAAAACATGTCGGCCAACCTTTAGGCCAGTACCGGTATAACTGTGATGGGCCATATCGGAGTCAGTCACGTATCTCTATCACCTGCGTCATCTGTATTCTCTAGATATTAATCTGTTGTGCCGGCTCAATAACAGTAACATGCTGTAATGAACTGCAAAACTAATGATTAGAATCACTTTGAATTAGAAAGAGACAAATTACTTTTTTGTCTACATGAATTTAGAAGCATAATTTGCACAAATATTTGATCTTATTATTTACTTTATTAACAAAAAGTTGCATTAAAACTATTTTCAAAACCATGTGAAACCCTACTGATAAAATTAGCACTGAGCGTTTACTAGAGCATTTTTTTTTCTCCTTGTTAAACCTGGCAGCTGTGCTGGCCTTCTTAAAGATTTACACTCTGTCCCACATGAATGACTTTGTATGTGTTGCAGTTTTTCCATGACACAATCACTGTATTTTAATCATAATTCACTTTTGTGGTTGGCTGTGTGCTTTTTAAACAAAAAAAAAAAAAAAAAGACCAAACTCCTTTCAGAAAAGGTATAAAAAGTTTGGAATAAGTCACACAACAATGTAAAAACAAATTTGCAGTGGCATGCACTGTGTGACTCGGAGTTTTAAATAAATATACATTTTTCAATGTGGCAGCTGGCGTTCCTTCATTTCTTTAACATTTGCATTATTTAGCAGAAGATCTGTGGAAATGTTTACTGTACTTCCTGTCAGAGATTCAAAGTGAAAGGTGTGGTCCCAGTCCAGGTATGAAGACAGAATGTAAAAGCAAACCCTGACAGAGAGATTTTGCACAGTGGATGATGAATTGTGCTTTCTTTTTATTTTTAGTTCTGGGTGTTTGCGTTCTGCTAAAACTCTATCATAGGCTAGCAACAAAAAAGTCTTCCCAGCCATTGTTGACTGTAGGAAATGCATTTAATTTTTCCATACCCGGAGGCTAGCACAGGTCTCAGCAGGTACAGTCACACAAGGAACAGATGACAGGTAATCTTGGTTTTATGGCTGTAAATCATTTTCTTTAGTGAAACAGATAACAGCTCCCGGTACACACCGATGATATGTGTTATCTGTAATCACTGCTTCCTGGTTGAGTCAGTGTTGAAAAGGTGGAAACGTTAAGATATTTCTACAAATAGCCTTGTAATTTGTTTCTGTTGTTTGTTATTTGATGCTGTTTTCGCGTGCGCGCGGTTCCTCTCCGCGACACCTTGGAGATCATTGTGACATAAGCAAATGCGCACATTTAGACACCACAAACACCACCCAGAGGACCCTGAGCGAATACACCGGTGACTTACAGTATTTATTGTACACCGCAGTGGGAGCTGCATACACTGACTCCTCTCTGAAGCCTCATTAGCCGTCTAAATCAGTAGTGGTCTATGACTGCTGTGTATAAAAATGAACATATATTTTGAACTTTTTTTTTGCATCTGAGACTGGGAAGTGAAACTGAACAGTCGGCCTGATCATTAGGCCGACTTCACCGGTGCTTAAAACCTTTACATTAACCATTATTTCTCTAATTAAAAGCAAAATACACCTACTGGTTGCTTTATTATGTACACGAGTTTACCTCCTCGTTAATGCAAATATTTAATCAGCCAGTTACTTGGCAGCAACTCAATACATTTAGGCATGCAGACATGGTCAAGATGACTTGCTGAAGTTCAAACTGAGAACCAGAACAGGGAAGAAAGGTTGTTTAAATGACTTTGAATGTGGCATGTTTTTGCCTAATCTTTGGTATTCCCACACAGTAAAAAGTGAAAAGTAAAAAAAAAAGACAGAACTAATAATAATAATTCACTGCTTGTCAGACTTTTTCTCTCAAGCAATTAAAAGCATTTAAATATGATCTAATCCGAAATGAAGTTCAGAACGTCAGCTGATTCTTGTTTATCATATCATATTCACCACACACTTTTATACACACACACTTTTAATAGAGCTTTATTAAATGAAGTAAATTAGTGAGAATTTTTTTTAAAAAAAAGCTCCGGCAGAATGTTTTCAATCATTCGCGGTACCTCATCGTCAACTCATCACACAAAAAGAAATGAAAACACTGTTTTTCATTTGCATACGCAGTCAAATCAGATTCAAATACCTGCTGGGTATAATGCAGTCAGGCACCGGTGATAGATCATAGATTCTGTCAGTGGTCATTGTTTTATTCATAGCACGTGAAGTAGCCCTACGCCCCGAGTACTTTTTGCTGACACAGCAAAAGGTATTAGTATATGTTACCTATGTAGTTGTTCATTAGAAGGGCATCTTCTATGTGAGTAGCACCATAGTCACTATTTATTTGTCAAAGCTGTTTGCTTTGGAGTTCCAGACTGGACCAGCAATTTAGTTTGTAACCAACACATTTAATCGTCAGCTGCATTCAGGTTCTTATTAATCTTATCTTTAGCCGTGCTGGCCTGCTGTGTGTCATCTAATGCGTATTTACTCAAAGTACGGGAGTTCTGGTACAGTCCTTGCTTAACACCGAAGACCAGGGCCTTGGCGAGCTCACTGTATGTCCTAGGAGTGCAGCTCAGTCCTTTGTAGCATTGGCAGTTAAACCTCCTGCTTAAGGCCTTCAGGTCTGCCAAGCTCGGGCTTCCTAGAACAAAGTAGCGTTTCTGAAGACGCACGACCCTGAAACTGTCAGGGTTTAGGTGGAGGTAGTGGTTGGACTTGTAGTTTTTTCTGACGCAGCGTCCACTCCCTCGGCACAGGAAGTCACTGCACAGCTGGGCGGCTGTCGTGACATTGGTGATGTAAGGGTTGAGGGTGGAAGTGAGGTAGGATGAGAGGGCTTCACAAGACGCCTGGGGAGGAGGAAAAGGAGTGAAAAAACACAAAATAAGATCACTCTTGTTGTGGTCAGAAGTTTACACACACTCATCACGGGCATGAATATCAGGGAGGCAGGTCAGTTTTGTTACAGATATATGTGTAGGTGCCATATCGGTTGATGTTGGGTGGCTGTGTTGGAATGGTTCATTAGCATGGCATGTAATCAACCTAAATATAAAGTGAACCTAATGCACTGTATAGCAGGCAACAAAGATATGTAACTGCACGTAATATGCAATCGCAGGCAATTAGGATATGCAACCGAAAGAATATTAATTGCATGCTGAGATCTCTGTCAGAGACATTTAAACGTCCAGTTAAAGTCACCATCATCACTTAATTTAGGCTTTGCTGCTGTGGATTAACTGCTGTGGTTGCAAAACCAGCCGCCACAATCAATCAGCAGATATTATCTGTCTGTTGCAGACATAAGCTGCTTCCTGCATCACCTAATTAAAGTCTTTGTCTTGGTCTGACCCAATGACATCAATACATTGTTATGTCGTTCAGTGGTCCGGTGGAGGTCAGCGGTGTGACGTTACCTGGTCATCGTAGTCAGCACTGGCCCCCCACAGCACAGCACCAGATGCTCCAACTGCCACACTCTCCCCCACGGTGCTGATCAGATCCCCCTGGACGTAAATAGTTAAGCGCCTTCACTAATGGCTCATCACACATGTAAAAAGACTGTGAGGCAATAGTTCAGATAGATGGACTATCTGGCCTATTATCAGTTACAGTATGAAGCCAGTATCCAGCCAAACAATCCATAAAAATAAGCACAGCACCATAAATTTAAGGAATTTTAATTCTTTACATATATTTTTTTCATTTTTTTTAACCACGCATTGATTTTTTACCATTTACAGAAATGTTCACAAACTTCAGCTAAAAAGGAAAAAAAAAATCTTTACAGGAAGGGGCTTTCTTATTTCAGCAAGACAATGCCAAACCCCCCTGCTGTATGTATTAAAGTAATAAAACAGCCCATGTGCTAAACTGGCCAACCGGGTCCTACAATCATTGAAAGTATTTTGCACATTATGAAAATACCAAAAGAGCCAAACTTACACACTCAAAACAAAAGGGAATAACAAAATATTTGTGCTTTCGCTGCAATTCGTCTTCTCTTAAAGAGCTTAAAGAACAGGCAGTGTAGTTGAGTTTTTAGTAGCATGGTTACACAGGTGAGAACAGAAGATAAGGATTACAACCTCATGCAGGAGTTACCACCTGAGCAGGGTGCTGTTACACCAAAGAAACTGAACTCCTCTTAAAACTGGACCTCCTGGCTGGAAAGACTCCGGTCTAGGGATGTATGAAGTAACCTAAGATGTAAGACGTAATCTAATCAAGTGCACATTCAACCTCTGAGGAAAAAATGGACTCTGTTTCAGCTGTAAAGTAAATTAGCTTCTAAGATTAGTGGTTGTCATTTGTAAATGTCTCTCAAGAACATCCCAGCTGGGTCAGAAACCTCTGCTGCAGGCTATTACGTAATGCACCCGTGAAGAAGGCTTTAAACAAATCCACATTTAAATTAGTCTTGGTTACCTGGCTGAGGAAGCGTTTGTTGTCATCAACAAAAACAGGACGCATGTAAACAAACACGGGTGCAGCAGCACGCCATTCGGGCAGGGCAGACACTCTCAAAGCCTCCTGGACGCGGTTTCTCACCATCAGAGCGGCTCTGGGATTGTCTGCTAGAGAGCTCTGAAACGGTCCAAAGATGGAGGAAAAATTACAGCTAAAGAGGAAATAATGCTAGAGGTAACTCATCCATCGAGAAACATCACCGACCTGCAGGTACACAGAGGGGTAAAGGGCCGTGCTTGACTCCCACAGCCAGAGCAGCTCATCGTTTTGCCTCCTCACCTCCTTGGAGCACTGGCCCGTGTAGTGTAGGTCCTGCCAGCCATAGTTATAGCAGTTCGGGAACAAGTAGAAGCCCCAAAGATAGTTGGGTCTCATAGCTCTGCCCAAGGCCAAAATCTCTGACATAAGGTTCCTTGCTGCCTCCTAAGAGGAAGGAAGGCAGGAGGGAAGGAATGATGACATGAATAATTAATAAGTGCTCACAGCTTTATATTATATATAATTTATTATTAAACCTCACACAAAGTGTTCTGACCTGAAACTGTTGTTTGGCTTTTACTGTGGCCTGTTCTGCTGTGAGGGAGAGGTTAGCCTGCATTACACGGGCCACTGACAAGGTCTGGTAGATTCTTTTAGTGCCCCAGTTTCTGTCCCATAGGGGGCGCCATTCCTCCCAGTCTATCACAGCCAGGCCTCTGGTTGCCCTGGAAGAAATAAGGAGGGGGATGAAGGCATCGAAAGTGTCACTGGTGGCAAATAAAATGGATTTTGACCTACTTACCTGGATGGGATGTAATAGCTAATATCTGCTCTGGCCTTGTTCAAACTGGCTTTCAGGTTAGCTCTCTGAGGGATGCCACCATGGAACCTTTTCCTACTTTTGAGGTCTACGTGTGGGTAAAGACCCAATCGATCTGTGTAGAATAGAGATAGAAACTGTCCTGGAACCTGCAGAAGAAGCGAGACCCGTGGTCCAACATGACTAATAAATGCTGAAAACATCACAACTGCTGATTAACAATTATTTTTTTCAGTCACACCTTGGCAGGTGTGGCCACTCCTTTAAAGGCTGAGGTGTCCAGTGAGATGTTGTGCCTGTTACACACCAGATCAGGGATATTCCAAGTAACAGTGAACGGCTGGTGTTCAAACAGCGGGCCTGTGGCGTGGGGAAGATGGGCAGGTGCAAGGCGGGAGGTTGTTACTTCTGCAGGAGATAACATGGTTTTGTAGGGAGGGAGGCGTGACTTTTTAGAAAGGGCAGGCGGCGTTGTTTTGATGGTTGATGCTGCGGAAAGAGATGACACTGAAAGAGGAGGGAGAAGGTTTTTTAAAGCACTTTGAGATAAAGATGGAACTAAAGTTGAGTTGGAGAGGAGAAACAGTGGCGCCGGTGAGAAAGGAGATTGAGGTTTAGGAGGATTAGCATGCTGAGGATGAACTTTTTGAGCAGAAACAGGATGCAGGCAGCTTTTGGTCGGAGGAGATTGAAGGTTTTTGTGTGAAAGGGGTGTTGTAGTTTTGTAGGACAAATTCAGATGTTTGCAGGGGTGAGATGGCAGCCATGAAATTTGTTTTAGGGGTTGAACAGGGTAGAAAGAGGCATGGTGACAGTGGCCTGAATAAGGACTCGCAGAACCCTTTTTGCCAAGCAGATGGATTTTTTTAGAAGTCGGAGGTGAGGTCGGGACATCTGTGCGGGGTGTTGGGTTGCAGAGTGGAACTGATGTTTCAGAGGCAGATGACTCTGGATTTGAGTCAGCCTTAAATGGGAGTTTTGATAAAGAGCGTGAGGTACTTGCAGGAGAAGAAAAGTAGGTTGGGGTCTGCGATACGGCGGGAGATTTTTGCACTGAAAGAGTGGAAATGGTAGCGGGCAGGATTAAGATTGATTTGTTAACAGCAGCGACGGGAAGGGTGGTGGCTGTTGGAGCCGTCAGGGCTGCTAATGCAGTGAAGAAAGAGAGGGGGGAGATGGACCGGGTGAGAAAGAGAAGCAGCGGCACACATCCTCTGCTCTTTTGCGCAACTGAAACCATCCTTTCACCTGGTTTAAAAACAACAGAAGCATAAGAAACAGTCATATCCCATAATATTAATATACCATCAATATAGTATACTGTATATGTCACTAAGATATTCAGAGCACACTGCTGTGTATTATGTCTAATTTCTTCTTGGTTACTACACTTTTAGTTACTACACTGTATTCCTAAACATGTCAAAGCTGTTCCTAATTCTGCACAGCTGTCACGTCTAACCTCAATCCCGCACTAAGTGTCGGTTGTAGCTTGGATCACTTTTTTCCTAATAACTCCAGCATACAAATCTCCCAAATGTTAATCCAACCTGACAAACCTGGCCTGATTTTAATCCCCTTACTTTGCCAAAAATAACCACAAACTCCAGCGCTTGTTATTTCCGTGCATAATGATTTCCCCCTAGACATGTCAGTCACATTTATAAATAAACTGGTGGCAAGATCGATCATAAACTACGAGCTCAAAACTGACTGCGCGGACTATGCAAAGAAAAAGGCACAATACCTGGACATGCCTTCATCCAAGCTGTCCCAGCATGATGCGCGTCGATTTGTTGGCTTGCACGCACCGAGTGAGGACGTCCTTACAAAAAGGGCACTGATATTATGAAGGTGGGACAGATGAACAGAAGTGTGAAGGAGGAGTAACATGATTAGCATCCCTGCGTACCAGGACAGTCTCAGGAAAGAGAAAAAACATGTTGATCACACTCTGGTTGACCTGGAGCAGAAGGAGGCACACCTGGGTGTGAGGTTGTGGAGCGTGCAGTGTTTCATACTGTAAGTGCTTAGCGGCAAGAGCATCGGTACACAGCTTAGACTGCTTATCACCTCGGGTCAGCTATCATGACCAACAGCGCATTCTATCCCTACAGTGAGGACACACAAAAGTTTGACACCCAAGTGCCAAGAGAGCAGTAATAAATAAATATTATTATTTTTTTACTATTAGGGAAAACAAATAAAAATCTGACACATTCAGCAAAATTTACAGAAAAAAAAAACTAAAAATGTACGTAATAATTGCACTTTTCTCCTTAATTTTACAAATATTAACCCTGGACTGTTTACTCTGTATGTGCTCTATGTATTCATGTGTCTAGACAGACATATGCAATAGACCATTTGGTGGTGGCTATTTCACATGTTAGTGGCAGAGTGTAAACACGGACGCTATGATCTCTCATACATATACAGATACTGTATGCATGCCACATGTGTGTGCTCCTGTTAAAGCTGTCACTTACTTACACCCTTACCATTAAAACTATTATATAATATTATAAAAAAAACTCACATTTTCTTTTATTTTAGTGAAAAAGAAGTAAAAGTACATTCTGAAAACATTTACAGCATGCAATGAAAGCGCAAGTTCAACAATATGTCCTCAGCTTTCGTGAGTCACTGTCATTACAAAGAAACGCCGCTGCTGTAAATCAGAGAAAGCTGTTGGCTTCTTGGCCTAACCACCTTACTTTGTTGTGCAATGACAGGCCAGGGGTGACGTCTTTATCAGTGAGAAGGCTGTAAAAGGCTGTGAACCATTCTTAATGACACAACCAGCTTCCTGCTGCAAAAAATACAGTGCAAATTTCAAATATTGTGGCTTCCTATTCTCTGTAAAACCGTCCTGTGGGCCAAACTGGATCTTTCGACAAGCCATTTTTGTTATCTCGTAACATTTTCCTTGAAAAAAGAGATTATATGAATTTCTTTGTAATAAGAAACCACCACCAGCACTTCCACAGAAAGGCTCAATAGAGTGAGTATATGCTTACCCCTATTTTTATTTCACACTGTCATCCTTGAAGTGGAGGCCCTGGGCAGACAGCCAGTAGATTTCAGGTATGGTTTACACAATGGCAACCACAGAAGAGCTCCTTATTCCAAGGCATGTGCAGCTGGTCATTATCAAGAACAGCCCACCAGTTTAAAGGAGCTTCCAACCAATAAGCCCATGTTGCATAAGCTACATTGTTTCTTCCCAAACAATTTGACTGCATCACTGCAAACTCCATATTTAAGCTGGAAAATCAGCCCCACACTTGAGCCTCACATCTCACTCCACTTATCAGCCTCCCATGACGATGCATGTATGCAGAATAGCGTGGAGGGATTCCTGACATATATGTTTGGCTGATGTACTGTGTCATGGTTTAGTTACCAGGGTGCAGCTTCAGTCACATAAATAACCAGGTCAATGCTGCCATCTTGTGGTGTAGCTGTAAAAAGAGTTGCAAGTTTTCAAAAGCTCCATCTCATCTGTTTCTTGTGGCGTTCGATTAATAGACACCAGTTGTGAAAAATATCACTACACGTGTTAAAGACAGACAGGCAGAAGCTGAGAAACTAGCTAATGTACACAGAATGTGCCAAAATGGAAAGCTGATGCTGAAGGCAGACAGTTTCAGCTGAGGTGGGAGACTGAGGAGCCTGCATATTTAACATGTTTACATCCACGGCAGCATGGGGTTACAGGGAGCAATGGCTTCAAAAAGATGCATGCAACCGCACACAGCAGTTTGTTTCCTAGTGTCCAGTTGTCGAGTGATGAAGCTGTTCTTATGTGGATCCAGCTTTATGCCAGAACTCTGGGCTGTGCGGACCGTGCAAGCTGCATGATCAAAGATCAAAGATCTTGCCTTTATTTCTTTTCTTTAATGAAACTTCCTACTGATTTAAGTTGCCACATGAAATATTCTTTGCTTTTACATCAACGTGCAAAAGCAACAACCTACCAGCTGCTGCCATGCTCAGTCTTGGTTGTTGCGAGTTGGCTGTGCGGCATTCTTCTTGTAGAACTGTATCAAAACGCATTATCATGCTTGATTTAATGTTATTAACCCTTTATCAGGTTGGAGAACCGCATAAATTTCTCCCAGCCAATCAGTGAAAAATAGGCTACGTCACAGATAGTGACATCATAACCCCCAACCTTAGCTCCAGCCTGTGTACCTTATCGGACACTTTCACACAGTCTAACAAACGTTTTGCTGCTTGTGGTTCGGAGCCATCGTTCCTTTCAAGTTTCTCCTTGAATGGATTGTTTGGCTGCGAATCATACAGAATCTCAAACCTGATCAATAATGGCCTGATCCTTAATGATTCTAATGCTTACTAATAGGGTATCATGGCGGTGCAGTACTTAGTAGTGTTGCCTTACAGCAAGAAGGTTCTGGGTTTGAATGCATTGGTCTGCACCTTCTCCCTGTGCTCTCCAGGTACTCAGGCTTCCTCCAACAGATTCTCATTCTGAAATCTGAAATTTGTCATGAATGTGAATGCTTGTCTGTCTCTCTGTGTTAGTCCTGACATAGACTGATGACCCACCCACGATGTACCCCGCCTCTCGCCCTAATACAGCAGGGACAGAGTCCAGCACCCTTGTGACCCTGAATTGGATAAGCAGAAGAAAACAGATGGATTGATATTTTTACTAATGGTGAGAGCTTATAGAGAAGCAGTAAAAATTTGTAAAATACTAATAAAAAAAAATTCTCTCAATTTTTATAGTATTGTTCATCTATGATCATTTTAGCAATTTATAAGTAGAAAAAACTTTGTGATTAAGCTGCAGACAAAACAAGACATTCTGACAATTTTCTAATTTTATAAACAATATGTGATTCATTTATTAAGTCGTTGCAGGACCTACCAACACAGGTAAGACCAACTAAGATCAGCGCTTGCCTTGCGTAGGAGCTCTCACTTAACTTTGAGCACGTTGCACGAATGAGTAACAGCTCCGCCTGCCAATTAACTGCGAACAATTTAACCACATTGTTTTATTTAAATAGCTTTTATAGGCCTGAAGTCATTTCAGACCTATAAAACACTCCTCTATGGGTGTGTATGTTGCAATACCTCATTGCAGCGCCCTCAGCAGATCACACCTGCCGGTTTGAATAAATGTTTTTTGTTTAGCTGACCCTAATGCGATATTTCCAAAAATCCGCATTGTTGAACATGCTGCGGAGATGCTGAAAGGCCATCTTTGTTAAATATTAATAAAGAGGCCTGTGGGGAACGTCTTCCTCCAGAATCCAAAATATAATATTCATGTCGTCTTCTCCCCTCGTTCTCTCGTAACCTCAATTCTCAGTTTACTGTAAAAAGTGGGTCAAAGAAATGTTACAAGGGCGGCCCCAGAAGGTGCGCTAACCCCCCAAAACGCTCACAGCATTAATATGGAACTGCACCTACATAATGAAGGGGTTTCCTCTTTAAATACGCATTTAAATCCAAGCCCACACGTAAACCTGAATTATTGCTCGTGCTCACGTTTCTCACATTCCTGTTAGCACTGCTCACAAATGTCCCAAAGGTGTCTCACACAAGGAGTAAAAGTATCTGTTCAGTTCAATTGTCCTATTGAGCAAGTGCATGCCAACCAATATTAGCTGTCAGTATCAATGAAATTCTCTGAATAGTGCATCATTTTGACTTGTTAATGGATACAGAATGTACTTCCTTATTTGTCTCTTATATGCCGTCTTTGTATTTTTTCTTTTTCTTTTTTCACGCTTGACTGAAAGTGTAAAACACAAGCTTGAAAGCAGAAGTCTCACAAACCAAAAGGAACTGAAGAATTCCGAGTTCTCTTTTATTAGCAATAACATAAGGAGGACTCTCGTGGCTATTGGCATTATTGAGGGTTTAAGTGTCTTGGCGATCACAAGTATCACAGATCGCACATCATCAGCGTGAAGCAGCTAACGTCATCGTGGTTGTTAAAGTCAGCTGCACGGCCGCATAGATAAAATACCTCTCACTCAACGTCTGACTTCATTCTCGAAACCTCAGCATGAGCACACTTAACCTGTCCTGCATGGGCTCCTTTATGCTTACCTGCACTTAATTCTACATGAGCAAACCTATCTCGCTGCTTTCTGCCAGACTCTTGTTGAACTTGAAAAACCTGACTGACGGGCGCAGAAACACCCGAAGAGACTCAGCACAACTCCACCTTGCCTCTGTTTAATGAGCCACAAATGTCACATGGCTCAACCTGAGTTATGCATTAAAAAAAAAAAAGGGATTTTGGAGCAGTGACTGAGAGAGAAGGGTGGGAAATAGAAAACAAGAGAAACAGTTATACCAAAGGGTGTGTTTTATATTGAGAAACAGCTCCTTCACTGTTCTTATCTACGTGGCAGTACACGAGCGCAGTAACTTGGTCTTTACTGGAACGCTATCACCTCTGCTTTGTTTACAAAGTGATATAATCTGTGGAAAATATTCTTTGCACTCTATAATATATTGTCAGATCTCAGTCAGGAAGCCAAAGGCATTTTTTTGCTTTTTGCTTAATATGAAGTGTCACTCACTACAGGTGTTACTGGTGACATTTGAGCCTGTCATTTCTGCAAGCCTCACGGGAAGCTTTATCAACCCCCACGCTGACCCAAGCAGAGAGGAGGAATGACCTGAATGGCACACACATTCACCTGCACACACAGACACACACACACACACACACACACAGTCACACATATACATGAAGAATCACATGCACTTGTGTCCATGTGCAGTAAAACAAACAGATACAGACCCATAACATACACACATACTGGGGAATCTCAGGGCAAAACCACAAGGCTTTTCTGCGAAGAGACGAGCAAAACTAAGCGTTGTGTAATGTTGATGGCAAGAATAGACATGCAGAATGTGTCTGAATGAAACTGCAAAGGAAAAGCCTCTTTTGCAAACTGACTGACAGCTTAGATACAATTTTCCTTAAGTAATTTAGCGAGAGCTTACATTTCACACCACTCAGGCGGACTCAAGTTATTTGGCAGCGTAAGGCATCTGCGGTGATTTGAATAAATACAATGATTAGACATGGAAACGAGCATGAAGATGACATGAGTTAAGTACTGTGCCAGCTACACATATACCAGAGTCAAACAGGATTTAGAATCCGAGTCAACAAGATTATGAATGAGCTTTATTTCAAGTGAATGGGAAATACTCGCGTATGAATCAAAATGCAAATTAGAACATCTTTATTCATTAGTTACATGAAAAATAGCAGATGAGAAATCGAACCCAGTGAAGTCGTGCAGAGGTGCAGGCTGTCGTACAGGTGTGGAGCTGGATATACGGCTGTACGTGGGCACAACTGGCCGTTACTCAAATCACGCAGTTTTTTCTTGGTGCATATATGTGCTATTCAACTTATACAGGACACATGAAGTAAATGGTTGGACCTTTTCTGATAGTGACATCATGGGCATGAATGTCAGGGTAATTTGGGGCTTTTAATGAGTTCTTTTAACTGTTCTTTTTCCAGAGTGGAATGATTGTACAGTATGCATCTTTAATAACTTTAAAAAACAAGAACTGGATGCACAAGTTTGAATTTATTTGCGATTTTCTCTGATCAACACAGGGTAAGATTTTTACATAAATATGTACATACACCACTACTAATATTTCATTAAATGTCCCTTAGCAAGTTGCACCTCAGTGAGATGCTGATCTAGCTGCTGATTTGAGGTGAAGTTGAAGAATTTGGAGGAAGTCCTCCTTCTTCATTATTCCCTCCACTTTGCGCAATGTATCAGTACCACTGGCATCAAAACAGCCCCAGAGCATAATGATGATACTACAACCACCATGCTTGACAGTTGGTACAGTGTTCTCAGGTGTGAAAGCCCCATTTTTATTCCTCCAAACAGGTAAATTAATGGTCAGACAAACTGTCTTTTTCTCCGGAAAGCCTTTGGCTTGTTCGTGTGGGCAGCTGCAAATTTCAGTTGAGCTTGAAGTTTTGGAGCAGGGGCTTCTTTCTTGGTCAGCATCCACTCAGTCCACATTGTAGAACCTTCAGCACCACCTAGTAAAAGATTTAAGTGAATGTATGAATATATTTGAGCCTTCGTGTATTCTTTTGACCCTGTGCGGATCAGAGAAATTCCAAAATAAATTCAAACTTGTGCAGCCAATTCTTGTTTTGTTTTTCGAGCCATTAAAGATGCTGCAGAATCATTCCACTGTGGGAAAAGAACAGCTCAAAGAAATCATTAAAAGCCCCAAATTACCATGGCATCTATACCCATGATGAGTGTATGTAAACTTTTGACCACAACTGAATGTCTGTGGTTAATATTTTTGGAAAATACATATTTATACAAGTGTCAGAAATGATGCAAACTAGTGTCATTCCTGCATGACAGTATTTCCCCATTTTTTTAATCAGCTCGCTAGGACTGCCATCCTGCAGATAGACCTGTTTATGAGTATTACAAATCCCCTTAGGTGCATTATTAAAATATGAACAAGTCATGCATGCTGACAGTGTTCAGAGGCCTCAAAATGCCTGCTTATTGTGTGTGTGGACTCTGTTATGGTGAAATACTGTGTCATACATTAAGGGCCATATGGTTGTAATCTCAGTCAGTTGGCAAGGGTCGGAGAGAGAGAACAGACTTTGAGTTTACACTTTGGCGCATATGTCACACTTTGCGCATTACCCCTGAGGGTATATGTAGTAACTAGAGCAGTCTTAATTTTACCCTGTTTTATTTATAGGCCATTTGTAATGTAATGAAACCAGTGTGGATTGCCTTTGAACCATTTCAGTTCAAGGGGGTTATCATTTCCCAGTGAATGTTTACCATCATAAGGCCAGGAGAACTCGATACTTGACCTCTGATTTCAAGAATTTAGAAGCATATTACCAGTAGACAGGGATTTTTTTTTTTTTTTGTAAAAAACTATTTAACCTTAAAGTATCAGTTTAAAGAGTAGGGTTAACATTTGTATTCATTCTCAACTAAATAATTCCTCTCATAAACAGCATTATGTCATCTTATCTGTGTAACTTGTACCTTGTTTCTTATCTCCTCCCATTCCGCACTCACATTCCTGTCATGAAAGCCACGGGCGGACTGGACTGAACCATCTCTAAGTAGACCGCGCTTGGAGTTGTAATTTCATTAAGTAGAATTCGATCACTATGCTTTCGCCAAGATATGCATATTTTAATAAAATATGATGTATAAGTAACATTTTTATTGTTTGCCGTTCTAAAGCTTCTTTTAGTGGCTATGTTGGACACAGTTGGAAACGTCTGAACCCCATTCCCGGATAGTGGGCTCGTCCTAACACTGCCATGTTGGATGGAACTGGCTCAGGGCTCTCTGGCGGCCGGACTTCCCAGGAAAGTTTTTGCCGTTTTCCGTGTTCGCTCCATTGCTCCAGTTTTGACCTTATTTTGTGGAGGAGGGGGACCTCGCACTACATTCCTAAGCGGCATATTTTTCTGTTTCTCCAGTCTTGCGGACCCCCGGGATAAAGTGAACCGGTGCGCGGGGTCGGAGGCAGGCCACGGATGACCGAGGGATTGTTTATGTATCTTTTTGGATCTCATAACGAGTTAGAGTCTGTGTATACTTTATAAACTGATCACCAATAATGAGTGGACACCCGCCGCCACGGCGGCAAACAAATGTCTGTTCGGTACTACTATCTTCGCAGGAAAATGAATGCCTTTTCAACCACCTTGGCAGGAAATGCATCGTAAGTTTTCCCATTAATTTGTTCTATGATAGCGGGCTAAGAAAAAAAGCTAATGCAGCTAACTTGCGCCGTGTATCCCGTCCCGAGAAGCGGGGGGATAAAGATTAGCTATTAGGTGTAACAGTGCGTTTGTGGCCTACAGTTTTGTGTTGTGATTTTAGGGTATGTGTTCACTGAGAAACATTTAGAGACTTCTAACTTAGGAGGTTTGTCATGACAGTCGAGGCGGCCAGATAGGGGCAAGAAGTAGAGCGAGTGACGGTATCAAACGTCCCGTTGGAGACGGTGACATTTGGGAAACAAGAAGTTTGATTCCAGCCCCGGGCCTGGGCTGGTATTACTTCAACTTGAAGGCTTGACACACCTGAAATCATTCAGGAAATCCTGAAATTCCGCTGTCATTAGCCTAACCGCACCGAGCTCAGCTCTGGCACAGTGGAGTTAATAGTCGGGGTGTTGGAGCTGTTAAACGCATCAGCGGAAAACGGGGCAAAGGAATGATTTTTGCACTGGCATTACATAACGTGGCTGAACCTTGGTTGTTTTCGGGAAGTGTGTCCGCCGAGAAGAATGTGCCGAGCAGGCTTGGCTGAGCTCTTGACAGAGCTGACGAGCTGAGAAGCTCTGCTAATGCAGGACTTGTCAGTCACAAAAATCTGACGAGAAAGCTGTGGGGAGTAGCCCAATGTACCAGTGGAACTGCAGTCAGAACCACAAGTGCAATGTCACGACTCAATATTGTAAAATACTCTGATGTTACGTAACATGTTTAGCATTCAGCTGATTCATTTTTATGCCCTCATTGAGCACCACGTCTTGGAGCGCCCCGCATCCAGCAGATCATCGTGCCATGTTAAGGAATACATATGCAGCTGTACCTCCAATTCTCCACAGCAAAGCCTTTGTCTTCATACGAAGAAAGTTTCATGTTAAACATGATTACGAGCAACCCAACGGGCTGACACATCAGAATGGCAATCAAATCATCAGCTGACACAAAAAACAGTGGGGGGATTAGAACAGTAGATATTTGCCTTCCAGAGAGTCTGTGGCTTACCACAGCCCACATTTAGTTACGTTTGGTAGTTTCACATCCAGATTGTCTATTAAATTAGTCTTAGACTAGTAATCACTCCAAAGTTGGGTGATCTTGGCAAAGTGGATTTCATCACTAAGGTGTATCACCTCAACAAGACTTGAAAATTAAGCAGTTTTACTGTTTGATTTTTGTTTTCTATTTTTATTTTATTTTTTTAGTATTGCTGTGGAGCAGTTATATCCCGCTATGTTGCAAATGTCACCCTGTGATTTCAGCAGGAAAGAATGTCATACCTTCACCTGTTATTGATTACCGAGAAGGCTGGTTTTAAAGTCCGGGTTTTCCAGTTCAATAAAGCAATATGTTTTTGTTCACTCCACAGGAGGTGAGGTCAACAGGGACATTAAATTCTGCACTGCCCTTTCTTAGTGACTCACGTAGCCTGCTCCCAGGTTACTTCCTCATAGTTATCATTGTTTCCTGTAGTTGTGTATAATAAAGGTGCTGCACTTGAGTGACAGACAAATGCGTCTTCCTCTTCGCACCGAGGTCACTGCAAGGAACCAAGCATGCTGTTTGAGCTGCTTGTGTGGATGCACACATGTTTGCTTTGGAAAGGCCACATTTCCTGTCCCATGACACACTATATCAAGCCTGTATGAGGTCACATGGTTGGATGTCCCGCCTCCTCCTTAGACACAGGTTTCTAAGGTGTGCCCGACAACAATGTAACCTGTTTTAAAAATCTGTGACAGCATTCATCTGGCTTTCTGGGAGTTGTGTCATACAGCATGTGACAGAGATGTGCAGTGGGGAACATTCCTCACAGTCCTACGCTCTTGTGTGTTTCTACACGTCTTTTCATGAAGAGTGAGTTTGGAAGAGACAAAGTGTGTGTGTTTGAGAGGGAGGCTGGAAGAGGCAGGCATTGTCTCTCTCAATCTAATTAGAATATTCACCAAGTGATGTAGTGGCTGACCGAATGATTGGTGCTTATGTAACATAATTATTAATCAGAAAATGTAACCTTAATTCAAATTTTTTCTGCGCTGTCATCTTTCTAAGAAAGATGGCTCTTACCTGCTAGAGTTACTCTCTGTAGCAGCTGTTTGTTTACTAGTCCTTATTACAAAGCAACATAGCTTTTTATGTCAGTGTATCTAAAGCATGACATTGCTCAGGAGTTTCCTTCAGATTGCTTGCCTAATAACAGCTCTTAAAAATCTCAATTTCACCAGCTTCTATGAGCATTTAAAATATGCCGTATCAGGCAAGTAGGTTAATCCGGCAAGAGAAGAGTGGAAATTGTACACATGCATGTTTATTAACTGTAGGAAACCTTCAGTTTCACAGTTGGCCTAACTGTAAAACAGCTTGACTCATAAACTTGTGTTTTAAATGCATTTCATCCCGCAATGCAAAATCATGCATAGAGGAAAAAAGAGACACCTACAGGTAACCACACAGTGGTCCCACTCATTAGTTTTGCTCATTGGTATTCCTCATGGTTTTCACCATCAGCAACACTGTCTGACTTGGCAAAAGGTGGAAGGCGTCCAATTCACACTGTGTGTGTGTGTGTGTGTGTGTGTGTGTGTGTGTGTGTGTGTGTGTGTGTGTGTGTGTGTGTGTGTGTGT